>JAOTRN010000012.1:480290-494198 GCA_028566695.1 Bagroides melapterus
GTGAGTCTTTTGGGTTGATTGAGAATATAGTAGTTGTTCAATAATAAAATTAATCCTCAAAAATACAACTTGCCTAATAATTCTGCACAGCACACACTGTATAGGTTTGAGGTCAGGAGTCTGTGAAGGCCAGTCAAGTTCCACCACACCAAACTTGCTTATCCATGTCTTTATGGACCTTGAGCTTTGTGCACTGATGCACACTAATTTTGGAACAGGAAAGTGTTCCCAAGCCCAACCCCACAAAAACAACCCCGCATCATAATCCCCCTCCACCAAACTTTACATTTGGCACAGTGCAGTCAAGCATCAGTCTCCTGGCAACCACCAAACCCAGACACATCCATCGGAGTGCCAGTCAGAGAATTGTGATTTGTATAAAGATTGGAGGTCTATAGATATTGATGATTGAGACAGTTGGTGACTTCTGCACAATGTGTGCTTCAGCCTGCGCAGAGCTGCTGTTGAGTTGCTGTTGTCTCCATTTGCTTCCACTTTGATGTAATAACACTAACAGTTGACCATGGAATATTTAGTAGTGAGGAAATTCCACGAGTGGACTAATGCACATGTGGCAACATATCATGGTGCCACGCTTGAATTCACTGAGCTCCTGAGAGCGACCAATTGTTTCCCATATGTTTGTAGAAGAAGTCTGCATACCTACGTGCTTGATTTTATACACCTGTGGCCATGGAACACTGAACACCTTTTATGGCATTTTAAACAGCCATTTTTATGCTGTTAGGTATGTTAATTGGCTTCCCTGAATTTAAAACAACAAAAAAATAATAGTCTAGTATGAAAAATTGTAGAATGAATTGTACCTTAGGCTGAATAGTGTTGATCTGTGTGAATCACAACACTGAATAATTAAAATCAGTTCCATATATGGAATGAATGGTATGGTGGTAAATAGAACACTAACAATGTTTATATATAGTATAACCTCAACCTCTTATTCTGTAATTAGCAGGAGAAATGAGTGTGTTAGAAATCTTCTAATCATATTCAAGAGAGATTAGTCTGATCAGGCTAAGGGTGGCTTTATAAAGCAGCACTGTGAAGCATTGTAATTTGTAGCCTATAACATTGACTCCTAAAGAGCAAAATTATCTTTTTTTCTTTTAATTCCTTTAATTCCTTGGCTAATTCTTAATCAATATGTAATTTGGCCAATCTAGCTTCACCCACATATTTTGAGCCAATTTGCATAAATTGTAGAACCTACTTTTGGCAATTAGTCTTAGAATTTTTGTAGTAACTTCACAATATAGTGTCAACTGAGTCAGCAGCATGCACAACACTTATCAAAATTATGTTTATAAACAATATGGCTACATCCTAACTATCAAATCTTAAGGGGCAGCATGTATTTTTAGACTGGCATTAACTGTAAATTGTATTTTTAATTTATTCGGTGACCTGTTCTTCATGCATGCTTTGAATCTCCTTTTTCTTTAGGAGCTGGAGAATCGGGCAAAAGCACTATAGTCAAACAGATGCGCATTTTACATGTCAATGGCTTCAATGCTGAGTAAGTGCCATTTCCATGTTTACTTTATGCATGATCTATGATATAACAAACATGGCAATAATAAGACATTCATTGTATTATAAGCTTCAATGCCAACATTTCTTGTTAGCATAGAATTTATGCTGTTATTTATTACTTTATAGTTTTTGTGAAGAAACTTGAGGGTAGGTAGCCTGAATTTTGTTATTGTGCTGATATTGATGTCAAATGTTGGTGCTGTATAGGGTTGGATATGAGGTACTTCCTGATCTTACAACTGAACATAGGAAACAAATTGTATAAAGCATGTTGTCATTGTGTGTGTGGTGTTGCACAATAACATATATTGTAAGCTAGCACAATAGCAGAAATTTTTAGACATCCCAAATTGAGAAGGAATACTGCAACCTCAAATAGAGCATGAAGTTTGGAACAACATGATGCTCGTGTTATCCAGACATTCAGTGCTAAGCTTTGAGTCCACCCAACTATGTCAGTATAACTCTGTCAGTCAAATTTACTTGTGTTCAAAAACTTAAGCATTCATTAAAATTTATCATTTAATCAATCAGTGCTTTTTGACACAACACAAAAATTCTAGTGTTTTAGCTGACTCTTATTTGGATTCTTGAATAACAAACATTCCTTGTCATAAAATGTTTTTGTGTCAGTGTGCCACTGAGTGACCCATCCCTGTGAATGTTACTGTATTCTTTTTACCTGTGCGTATGAATGATAGCATCCAAGCATATTTTTTGGTTGTTTGAATATTAAAAGACATACCAGAAGGTCTGTTGTTAGTGCCAGTTGCCTGAATTTTATAGATTAATATTTCATTGTCAAATGGTGGAGTTAAAACCTCTGTAACAAGCAGGTATTAATAAAATTGGTAGCAAACAATCCAAAATACAAGGCAAATTCAAAATCCAATAAACAGGCAAAGCATATAGGGATAGGCTTTGGGACATGCCCATGACCTGTGACTGTAACAGGGCCTGGGACATGCACCTGGAACAGGGCTTGGAACCTAGGTTGGGAGGCCACCACGTCAGCCTCATCATAGGACAAGACTTGGAACCTGTCTTGATAGGCCATGTTGGCCTCTGGAGAGAGCTTACCACTGGAGGCCACTCTGTTGGCCTCTTCAGATAGCTTTCTGGTGGAGGCCACCCTGTTTGCCTCTGGAGGCAGCTCTGGACTGAACACCACAATGTCAGTATCTTTGAAGAAGCAGGGCTTTGAACTCTTCTGTGGTGGTTGCCCTCTTGACCTCATTATGGAGCACAGCTTGGAACTCATTAGTGGGTGACACCCTGTTTGCCTCAGGCAAGAGCTCTGTGTTGGAGGCTGACTTCTTCTTGGAACTGGGTTTGGAGCTATATGTTGGAGGCTGCACTGTTGGCCTCTGGAGATATCTCTGTGCCACCCTGTTCACCATAGCATGGAATGAGGCTTGGAGCTCTGCAATGGATGATGCCCTTCATTTGAAGATGCCCTTTCAGCCTTTGGAGAGAACTTTGTGTTGAAGGCCAACCCAAATGCTTCTGGTAGAAGATACTGAGCATTGGAGTCTGTCCTGTTGGTCTCAGGAAGGAGCTCTTGAGCCTTGGAGGCCACCCCATTGGCTTCTGGAGGGAACTCTTGAGGGTTGGAGACTGCCTTGTTGGTGTCAGAGAAGCGTATTGATGGGTGAACTTGTTTAAGAGTATAGTAAGTAGATACAAAGGAAAAGAACCAAACAAATTGCACTAGGTAAAACTGCACAGTTTAAAATTGTTTTATTGCACAGTTGATATTGCACAAGAATTTAAGTTATTGTTATTGCACAGTTTAAGAAAACAGTAATAACAGTGTGCACTATGGTGACTGCTTCCCTGGGAGCAACTCTGATTATACAGTCTAATAGCAGCAGGGACAAAGAACTTTGATGTTGCTCCTTCAGACACTTATGATGTAACATTCTGTCACTGAAGGAGCTGCTCAGAGATAAAATTCAATTCAATTCAATTTTATTTGTACAGCACTTTTTAAAATGGTCATTGTCACAATTCAGCTGTACACAATCAAATATAATTGTGGAATGTGAGAGTAATGAAATCAGTTTGTCCCTGATGAGCAATCTGAGGGAGATGGTGGCAAGGAAAAACTCCCTGGGTTGGTAATAGGAAGAAAACTTTAGAGGAACCAGACTCAACAGAGAACCCATCCTCATTTGGGTGATAATAGGTGACAGGAATTAAACATTCACATTTGTAGTTGCAAGTCCTCAAACTGTTTTGAACAGGGGTGAGAGTCATTCTCCATCAATGATGATAGCTTAGCTACCATCCTCCTTTCTTCCACCTGGCCTTCCTTATCAGTTCCTTGTCCAGTGGCTTACTGTCTACAGTAAGATACTGGACAAGGAACTTACTGTCTACAGTAATAGCAGACCACTCCAGAGAAGATGGCTGAGCCCATTACAATCATTTTGAAATGGTCTTCAGTAGTGCTCCCTGTACCCCAAAAGACAGTGTCCTCAGGAGAAAGAGTTGGCTCTGCCCTGTCCTATAAATTTTATATATGTTTTCTGTCCAATCCAATTTGCAGTTCAGATGAACACCCAGGTATTTATAAGAGTCCACTCTCTCAATACATTTCCCTGAATGTTCACTGGTGATGTTGAAGTGTGTTTGTGAATGTGGAAATCCACCACCAGTTCTTTGGTCTTTTCCGCATTTATCTGGATGCAGCTCCATTGGCACCAGGCACAAGTTCTGGTTCAGACCTCTGTACTCCCTGTCTTCATCCTCTGTGATCAGGGTGATGAGTCATCAGAGGATTTCTGTAGGTGACAAGTTGCTGAGCTGAACATGAAATCTGCAGTGTAGATGATGATGAGGAACGAAGGCAGGACAACGATGTCAAGTTCACAGTCATGAGTCCTCACATACTGTGGTTGGTCTGTGAGGTAATCAAGTATCCAGGTAGATAGATGATGGACCACTCCCATGTACTTCAGCTTATCCCTCAGAAGCACAGGTGGGACGGTGTTAAGAGCACTAGAGAAGTCCAGGTGTGAAAAAGCCTTGATAAGGAAGAATAAGACATGGTCTTCCACTCCAATGCCAGGCTGGTAGACAAACTGAAATAGAGCCATTGATGGGTTCACCAGAGGTCGGAGATGAGTAAGCAGCAGCTGCTCCAAAGTCATCCTCAGATGTGTGGTCAGTGCTGCTGGTCTGTAGTCCCCAAAGTCTTTTGGGCGCGACGTCTTTGGCACAGGTACCACACAGGGTCTTCTACACCTTGGCACCTTCCCCATCTTCATGCTTAGACCAAATATTTACAACAATATGCCACGCAGCTGGTTTGCACAGGTCTTAAGAAGCCTGGAGCTGATGACGTCTGGGCCTGCAGCCTTTCTCACCTTGATCTTTCTGAGCTCCATTCTTACCTGGGCTTCTCTAAGGGGCAGTATGTAGTGGTTGCAGTGGGGGCTGGGGGACATTGCTATGGGGGGATGGGTTGGTCTTTTCAAAACAGCCTCACTGTTCTCATCAGACCATGTCCTCACTGTGCAGGAGACAGCCGGTTGGGTGCTGACATATAAGCCTCCTTGAAGTTTTCATAAAATAAGTCCAGTGTTTTATTGTCATACTAGGTGAATGTGGGCAGAGTGGAGGATGGAGGGGCATTATTAAAATCTCCAGAGATAATGAAAAGGGCATTTTGACTGTGTTAATATTCTAGTTATAAAGTTGACACTGCCGTTCTCCAGTGCCAACGGAGGGTCCCGGATGTGATATCACACCATTTGTTTCATATGATGGACTCTAGCAAGATGTACAGCCACAATTAGGCAAAATTTTCTGCCATGCAGGGGAGTTATAACCTCATGTCACATGATCAGGGAGAAAGGAGGCTGATGCAAATGCAGGCGAAGAAGGTTTTATTAAAGTTGGTAGCAAACAGCGCAAATAGACAAAGTCAAAACAATACTGTTATGTTATTTTGTCTCACACTTCGAATTCACCTATATTCCAGTTTCACTTCGTTACTGTAGAATTCTTTTGTAATCATGAGAAGTTTGATGCTTATTCTGATCATCGTTTCATTGTATCATTTACTATTTGCCTTACATTTGTGTAAGAGTATTGAGCTTTTTTCAGCTTTTCAGCTTTTTTAACCTGGAAATTGCATGCACACAAGCTTAGAATTTCATGAGTAGCAAAATTATTTCAAAATCATTTTACTTTGTATGTTGGATGACAGTAAAAATTTTTAATACACTGCAAATGACTGACAGCCTGTTTGTTTCACAGAGAGAAAAAACAGAAAATTCATGATATTAAGAATAATATAAAAGAAGCTATAGAGGTAAGTGTTTTCTTAAGTATTCTCATAGATCATTAGCTAATTTAAAAATGCTATAAGAAATGCTATATTTAAAGATGTGCTTTAGCCATGTGAAAACTGCTCTTTCTACAGACTATTGTGACTGCAATGAACAGTTTGGTACCTCCAGTTCAGTTAGCCTGTCCGGCAAACCAGTATCGAATCGAGTACATCCTCAATTTAACCAATCACAAAGACTTTGAATTCACTCCGGTATGTATCATGATATTTTTTTTTTTTTTAATACCCTATGTCATGCCACTGCAGTTATTAACACTGACAACAACCCACAGTGTTATTCAGGGTTTTCTTGCACTTTGCATATTGGGGCATTTTAGGAGCCCTTATATTTGTGACTATTTGTATAATATGTGAAACCTTTTAAGGTTAACTAGTCCTACATTTTTAGTCTATAATTGCAATTATAGTGCCAAACTACACAACAGAGTGTGAATCTATGTTGATTAAACACATTTGTTAACAATGTGACTAGTGTATGTCATTAAATTTGAAAGAGTTTGACCTGGGTTACATAAACAGCTGTAATACATGAATTCAACTCTAGAAAGATCTCTGAACATGTCCGCAAAAGGTTAGAGTAAGGGTTAGTGGTGTGGTCAGAAGTGGTCAATGAAAAGGGCTGTAGTTGTGTCCAAAGAGCTGCTTTAAAGTCCATTTGAGTTTAAATGTAATGTTGCTGCATTGATCTGGCTAATTTGAACATAGATGTTGTAACCATCATTGAATAAACATGATCACCTTCTGTCAATCAGATTTCAACAGTCACACAACTAGAGCAATACTTGACAACTGGGATACAGTTGTACATAATCACTTTTAATCCTATGCAGCTAGCTAATCCACTTATATTTTGGCTTTGTTAATGTCACAGGAAAAACTGATCTGAGCAAAATTGCTAACACCCAAGCAGACACCAAACAGTTAGTTAAGAGATAACGCTTAGAAGGGAAACACATGGCAGAGTTACTTAGGGCAGTGGTTGTCAACTGATTTTGTTTCAGGACCCAGATTTTATGGACATTAAGTTTTGACCCAACACTACACTAAGATTATTTTTATCATATAGAAGTCTTGAAGGAATGCATTTTAGATTGCTTATATATATAGGGACCTAGAAATAGTGCAGAATCTTGAATATGAAGTATTTGTTGTAAAATATTTAAGAATTCTTAATTCTTATGTTTATTCCAATGTTACATAAAAGAAATTCCAGGTTTTCTGTGTTCTCAGACTTGTTGGCCATGCCAGCCATCAAAATCAACACTATTGAAAACCTCTGGTCTGAAATGAAGAGGGCAGTACATATGTGAAAATAGCTAGTAGGAAATAGGAATTGAGACAAATAGGAATTGAGACAACAACCAAATGTGAAGTGCATGGGTTCCTTCTACTTACCCTTTCATTGTAAACGTAACGGTTACTTACGTAACCCTGGTTGGATGGAAACGAGCATTGTGTCAGATATTGACGCTATGGGAATCCTTCCCTACTTCTCTGAAACGCTGAAGCCAGATTTTTAACGTCCGCGGGAGTAAGCAGACAAATGGCGTTTCAGCCTGTCATGTTGGCTGGGGCTTTCTGCCTATATAAGCCCCGCTGAAACGCTGTATTTCACCAGCTTTTTGACTGAAGTGTGAACATTGGTCGTCAGGAGTACTGCAATGCTCGTTCCCATCATCTCAGGGAACCAGGGTTACGTGAGTAACCATTACGTTCCCTTTTGAGATGTACTCTCGCATTGCGTCAGATATTGACGCTATGAGAACATATATGTGCAATGCCATGCTGCATGTGCTGGGGCAGGCAGAGTCCTACTCTGGATGTCAGACGACCAAAGGCTCAGTAAGCCAGAACCTATGTGGCCCCTTGGATTGACAGAACGGAGGTCTGAAGGTTTGGAACATCCAGGTTATAGAATCTCACAAAAGTGGACGGGGAGGTGCACCCCGCCGCCTTACATACATCAGAGAAGGAGACGCCGCCAGACCATGCCCACGAGGATATGCCTATGCTGTGAGTGGAGTGGGCCCTCACCCCCAGGGGGCACGGAGTGTCCATTGACCTATAGGCCAGAACCACTGCGTGTACTATCCATCTAGAGATTCTTTGTTTTGTGACCGGGAGCCCTTTGGCCTGGCCACCAAAACCAATAAGCAGCTTCTCAGAGCGGCGGAACGGCTCTGAGCGATCCAAATACACCCTCAAAACCCAGATAGGGCAGAGGGGGTTTGGGGGCTGCTGTCCTTCTCCTGAAGTAAGTAAGTAAGTAAGTAAGTAAGTAAGTAAGTAAGTAAATTTTATTGTCCCACACACAATCATACTTTACAGTACGATATGCAGTGAAATATGGGCATACAGTTAAGTACAGGAAGCGGCCCTGCAGCCGAACGGTCGGCGCTAGCGCTTTCCAGCATTCATGAAAAAAAAAAAAAAAAAAAAAGCAAGATGCAGACAAACATAGTCCACAGGACAAAGACACAGTACACGCGGTCACGGGATTTTTTCCAAGACAGTCAGGGTGGGGGCCAGGGTGGCGAGCAGCTCTGAAAAATGGACCATTTCTGTGCAGGATGCGCTACGGGGCGCATACAGCATCTGTACCATCCCAGGGAACCAGGGCTTGGTCGGCCATTCCGGAGCGACCAGCAATACCCTGCAACCTTCTTCCCTGATCTTGCTGATCACCTGTGGCAGCAAAGACAGAGGACCAGGTGCCAAAGGCCGTCGCATATTGCACCCCATCCAGAATTGGATGCATCTGCGGTCACAACCTTCCTTCTTGTGACAGTCCCGGGATCCATTCACTGGCAGAACGTATCGGGGTGTCTCCAAGGTCCTATAGCTCTGACACAGGGCTGGGTCACTACGAGCTTGAGGTGTCCCAGGTGCCAAGCCCGGCATGGGACTTTCCTTTGTAACCACAACTGTAGAGGAGCAGGCCTAGGGGCATGACCTGTGAGGCTGCCGCCATAAGGCCTAGTAGCCTCTGAAACTTTCTCAGGGGCACCCTGTCACCCTCTTTGAAATAAGCCGCATATGACCGGATATCATTGATGCATTCCGGTGACAGCCCTGCTTTCATCTGCAGAGAGTCCAGTGTCACCAGGAACGTGATTCGTTGGCTGGGTAGTAACATACTCTTGCTGAAGTTGACCTGAAGACCCAGGCTCTGCAGGTGGCTTATTAATAGTTACCTGTGAGTGCACAGCCCCTCTTTTGACTGAGCTAGCAGCAACCAGTCTTCTAGGTAGTTCAGTACGTGGACTCCCTCCAGTCTCAGGGGAGAGAGAGCCGAATCCTCACATTTCGTGAATGTGTGTGGAGCCAGAGATAATCCGAAGGGTAGAACCTTGTATTGGTATGCCACAACTTTGAATTCAAATCTCAAAAAAGGTCTGTGTCGGGACGCAGTCGGGATATGAAAGTATGCATCGTTCAGATCCACCGATATGAACCAGTCCCCTGGACAGATCTGCAACAAAATTTGTTTCAGTGTCAGTATCTTGAATGGCCTGTGCATGAGCGAGTGGTTCAAAAGCCTCAGATCTAGAATGGGGAGGCCTCCATCCTTTTTCTGCACTAGAAAATAATGGCTGTACCAGCCCGCTTTGCAGGTGGTCTTCGCCTGAACTGAAGCGTATAGCCTGGCTCTACTCAGGACCCATCCTGTAACATTGGTGAGGGATCAGCAAGCGTCTATGTTGAGACGTGGAGGCATAGACGAGCTGTCGCTGCCATATTGTATAAATGTGGTGTGTGTCCAGTGAGGAGGAAAGCTCTCTTTGTGGACCTTTAAAAATTGTGTTTCTGCCATTAAGGCAGTGTGTGGCCTGGACGCGCCGTGGGCGGACCCAGAGCTCACATTTATTACATCGTTACGGGGGGCTGGAATACACTGGCGTTTTGAGTGGAGGCTGGCTGGGAGGGAACTCATCCTCTTCCTCCTCTGGACACCCACATCAGGTCCGCTTTGGGGCCCGCAGGTTGAGCTCCAGACACGGACGAGGCCCTTGCCGCTTCGGGTAAGGGTAGCGCTTAGTGGGGCAGAACCGCGGTTCTCTTTGCGGCTCCGGTGCTGATGGTGTTCGGAACAGTCACAGATTTGAATGCCGGCTTCTGCTGCGGAGGCACTGGCTGTTTGGGACATGTTCTCAGTAGAAAGTAAATGGCCTGTGAAGACTTCTGAGCTGCTAGGAAGCGCTCAGCAATCCCATCCACTGCAGGTCTGAAGAGACCAGACGGAGAAATGGGCGAGTCAAGAAGAATGACTCAGTCTGCATCCTTTATCTCTGTCAGATTCAGCCATAAGTGACTTTCTTGGACAACCAGGTTAGTCATAGCACATCCTATGGCTTGGGCGGCTGCTTTCATAGCTCTGAGGGCCAAATCGGTGGCGCTTCGTAGCTCTTTGAAGGTTGCCGGCTCCATATCCTACTGTGTACTGTGTATGACTGTGTATGTGACAAATAAAATTTGAATTTGAATTTGAATTTGAAATATCCTTCAGCAGCTTCGCCTGATATACCTGCAACACCGTCATCGTATGGAGAGCGGAGGCTGTCTGTCCGTCAGCTGCGTATGAGCGTGCGGCCAGCGTCGAAGTGGCTCTACACGGCTTCGATGGCTGAGTCACCTTAGCTCTCAAGGCTCCTGCCGAGGGGGGCATAGGTGCGCCGAAACGGCTTCTTCCAATGGCGGAATCTTAATATATCCATTTTCCTCTGCTCCGTTCACAGAAGAGAGTGCTGTATGAGAAGAATGGATGCGTGCTGAATATGGTGCGCGCCATACCTTAGCTCAGCTCATTGTGGACCCCTGGGAAGAATGGGCCGTCACGCAAGCGTTGAGAGCGGCGCTTGTGCCTTGTCTGAAAAAAATACTCGTCGAGTCTGCATGGAGGTGGCTCATCCGGAACAGTCCACTCGAGCCTGAGTTCCGCAACAGCTCTAGTGAGTATGCGCACCATGTCCGTGTCCACACTGAGTTTCCATTAAAGATGGGGGCTCTAATTCCTCATCAGATGCCGCCCAATGCGGCGAGAGACTTCGAGTCCTCGATGTCATCAGCATCGCCAAACAACATCATGCCGCTCGCTGCCATCAAGGGGCATAAATTATAATGTGTGAAGCTCACCGGGGATTTGATAGCAACCAGCGGGGTAGAAAGCAACAAGCGCAGGCCCTGAGCCGACGTGAGCTCGTTGCTACCTCGCCTTGCTGCTGAGCTTCTTTCTCGGCGTGATACTATATGCTCCGGATAGCTGCAGCGAAAGCGGCTTGCAGCGTAACTTAGCCTAGCTTGGCCTTTAGCAGCTGCCACTTCTTCTGCTGGGCTTCTTCTATGGTGGTGATGACTTCTTCTTGCTACGGAGCAGATAGTAGTTCGTGCTGAAGGAGAAGAATGATGAAATACAGCGTTTCAGCGGTGCTTATATAGGCAGAAAGCTCCACCCAACATGGCAGGCTGAAACGCCATTTGTTTGCTTGCTCCTGCGGACGTTACCAATCAGGCTTCAGCGTTTTGGAGAAGTAGGGAAGGATTCCCATAGCGTCAATATGAGTACATCTCGAAAAGGAACTTTATTCTAGCAGTCCTACAAAAATAAGATAGGAAAGCAGTTGTTTTTGCCAATTTTAAACCATTTTTAAAGCTATTACATACAAGTAATATCAAATGGCAGCAAAGATTTTTAATGTAATACTCCTTTTGCTATACTTTACAGTAACCATCCACGTTAATAGGTAGACTTGCTTGTTTAAGCAGCTATCCATTCAGCCAATCACATATCAGCATAACAGAAAAGAATCTTGCTAATATCAAGAGCTTCAGTTAGTGCTTACATAAATTCAAGTTGATTATTGAACGTTTACTGATACCTTATTCCCATAATTTGAAAATAGAAATTCTAAATATTGGTTTGATGGTAACATAAAATAGAAATTCTGCTGTGCATTTACTGAACTATTTGTGTATATTTGTTAATGCCTCTAAACAGCATTTTGTGCCATCAAGTGGAAGTGGGCAAGTGCAGCATCTTAACATTATTAAATATTTGAGTAAAACCTCATTACAGACAGCAATCAGGCTGGGTCTATTTCTTTTGTCATTCATTCATTCATTTGTTTGTTTGTTTGTTTATTCATTCATTCGCTCATACATTCATTTGTTCATTCATTCATTAAACTTAGTAGCCATTTTTTCTTGGCCAAGATTGTGGTGTATCCAGAGTCTATACGCAAGAGACTATGAACACACATTCAGACTTTCATTAAACATCTCATTAGGGGAAATTTAGATATGGCATGTATTGAGATGTTTTGTATGAGGTAGGAGGAAACCATTATAAATGCTTGTTAACATGGAAACATTGGAGCTGAGGATTAGACCAGGGATCCTGTGAGCTGTGAGGTTGCCACACTACCTGCAGCACTACTGCACCCTCCCTGACCTTTCACATCTATTTTTTAGACTGATGAGACTAATGTGATTCTCACCCTTGCATTTGTGATAATCATGCCATCATTCCATCATTTGGATGTAAGGAAACCATTAAACCTTGCAATGATGTGGCTCTCTAAGACTAGATATAACTGAGATATCCTTTACTTTATATGTTGTTTATGTTTGGCAAGAGTATATAGACTTTCCTTTAAAGTATTATGTGAAGACACTTTTTGTGAACACTGCGTTATCAGCGTAGAATTGATGTAATCAATGTTATTGACAGTATGGCATAGTTAAATGTTAGTATTAACAAGCTGCTTTATGTCTGTCAAAAAGCTGAAACTGAAACTTTAAAATACAGCTGGTTGTGGAAGTCACACATGTTCTAGGATCCAATTGATTGATACCTCAAAATATTACACATCATGCCAAATACTAAATTTTTAGTAAAATCCTAGTTTATTCTCCTCAGATTATTTCCATTTTTTTTGGCAGGAATTTTATGAACACACAAAGACCCTGTGGCAGGATGAGGGAGTAAAAGCCTGCTTCGAGAGATCCAATGAGTATCAGCTCATTGATTGTGCTCAGTAGTGAGTATAGACTTTTGACACTTCCTCTACCTCTTTCGCGCACTCTCTTGCGTCTTCCTTTCTCTGTTGCTAAATGGTTGGTCTTTGGACAACCTGACCTTAATTATTATTTAGAAAAGATTACAATTCAGATTGATAAAGAAATTAGATACTTTTATACTTGTACATTGTTCTCTCTTCCTTGTATTGTTTATTGTTTGTAATACAGTCTTGTTTGTTAATGAAATGTGCTGTGTTAATCAAAAAAATGTATTGCTTTAAATGTTTCCCATTACATTTCACTGTGATTTAGATAAGGGTTCTGTTGAGAACCAGATATCCTTTTAACTGTTACAAAGAGCCACTTCATAACAGATTTTTAAAAATATAAACCAATGATTTAATTATTAGGCTTGTTATTACTATGTGTTGAGTATTATTTTGGCTGTTTATTGGATCCATGAAGTTTGTTATTTCTGAAATTTTCATTTATATAACCTCATTATAATTATTTATAGGCCTTCCTGTTATGATTAATTAATGTTAATTAATATATTCTCATTAAATTCAAGTGACCAGTACTCTGTACATTATTTATAATTTTTTTTTATAATGTTATACGGTTGCGATTTCAGAAATTGTAGAAGAGTTCTCCTCACATCCCATTTTGAGGAGTATAGACCATGGACTTTAATTTAATATATGGATTCAGATGAACTGGAATTAAACACAGGCAGATCAGTAGTCCTCCTTATGCAATAGTTGACAAGAGTTTCTGTTTACTAACTTTTGCTGTAATGTGCTTGTGCTTAAGCAGTAAGAGTAAAGTAAGTTAAATTTATATGCATTTGTACAGTTATAACATGTACTTAATGTGATGGAGATAAAATGTTTTAGCGTGGTTTTAGATAGATAGATAGATAGATAGATAGATAGATAGATAGATAGATAGATAGATAGATAGATAGATAGATAGAT
>JAOTRN010000012.1:494298-515096 GCA_028566695.1 Bagroides melapterus
TAGATAGATAGATAGATAGATAGATAGATAGATAGATAGATAGATAGATAGATAGATAGATAGATAGATAGAGCAAGAGAGAGAGGTTTAGGTACCTTACTTCTTCGCTTAGTCTGTTCACTAGTAGACAGCAGGAGTGTGTATGTAAGAGACAGACAGAGAGACATGGTGGGTTTTTTTCAAATAAGTTTTTGGCAATAAAAGAGTGTTCCAAAGAAGGAAGAAGATAAATAAAGTTAAAGAAATGGATGAAATGGTGAATGGTATTGTTCAAAGCACCTGCAGGATTATCTTGACTCAGCAATATCTTTTTCATTATTATTTACAAAAGCATTTTAACATTTGGCCTGGAAGCATCTGTGTACAACACTCTTTAGGTCACCCCACAGATTTTCAAATGGATTTAGACCCAGACTCTAAAACCATGATCTTACTTTGTTGATTGGAAGTTGTGTTTCAGGTCACTGTCTTGTTGAAAGGTGAAATTCCACTTTATATGAAGTAAAGCAGCATCAAAGCATAATGATCACCATGGGGATGGTGTGCTTTTGATGATGTGCTGTGTTTTTTTGTTTGTTTTTTTTAGCATAACATATGGAATTATGACCAAAAACTTTGGTCTCATCAAACTATAACACATTATTTCACATGGCTTTGGGAGATTAGGTGCATGCATTTTTTGCCATCCTACCCGGAAGCACATCTGAAGAATTTAGGAGATTGTTCTCACTTGTAGGGAGCAATCAGTACTTGCAAGTTGCTACAATTGCTACAGTTCTTTTATGTTGCTGTAGGGCTCTTGACCACTTCCTTGATCTGTTTTGTCCTGGTCTTTTCACATATTTTATAAGGGTATCCTGCTCTAATTGTGCCAGGTTTGAGTGTCCTGACCTATTTACAAACCTCCTTTACTCACACTTACTAATGCCTGAATCACTGGCCAATTCGTCCCAAGCATAAATGGATGGGTCAGACAAAGGTTAACTGTTCCCTTGACTGTATTTTTTTTTTCTTGCTACCAGAATTTAATAATGACTGACACAAGCAGATAATCATGAATATCCCTGTACGCACACGTCACCATCATCAATCATGGATTTCCCAGTAACACCTATCAAATCAGGTTTTGATGAACAGTGGTCTGGAAATGCCCTGAGTCCACCAAGGACGCATGTCTACTCTCTTGTGGTCACAGTTCCTGTTCAACTGGCAGAGGTCTGCAGCATTTTAGGGATTCAGTTCAGTGTTTCTGTTTCTTTGAAGGAATGCTGACCCTGGAAGTGCCTGGTGGGATTCTTGCAAACTTATCTGCTCTTTTCCCTGGTTTTGGTTTGAATAGAAGGTTTAACCTTTGTAGGGAGAGTAATGAGCTACAGGAGACATACAAGGGTAAGGGGGTTTGCAGGCAGGAAGGAAACTGGTTTCGGGGGGCTGGTCTTGAGGCTCCCACACGTCAGTTCCATGGAGCTGCAACTGGTAGTGGAGTAAGACAGAGAAAGAAGGAGAGAGTGAGGAAAATAGGAGACACCAAGACCCTGTGATCACTGCCAAGTTATCTTGCACCAGCTGCATGGCTTCATCCAGGTACACTGGCCAGTGGCACTAGTCACACTCTGTTGTTGCTGTCAGGAGTCAAGCAACAAATTAATCCACTTCCCCTATCAAAAAGGATTGGAAAAAAGAATGGCATCACAGAGCTTATTTACACCTCCAGGCATTCTCATGCAGATGAAGAGCTCCTGAAAGAGCTCTCTGTTTTGTCTGTGGAGCCCATCTTGCTCGGTGTCACATGTGGCACAGCTGGAGATATGGTGGGCTGTAGCAGATTCTGGAGTGGCTGCCAGCTCCTGCACAAAGGCATAGAAGAGCAGCTGCTGATAATTGTGCAGGTTGAGGAGTGCTTGATATTGGATATGGTGTACAGTGAGGGACTTGGCATTCTCATCAAATTTGGAGGCTTCCATAGTAGCATCAGAATCTAAACCAGAATAATTGAGATGTTTGAAAGGTGAATGGTATAAAAAAAAATTTAAATACTTACTAAATTTTCAGATTTGGTTCAGTCAATAGCCCAAATTACCCCGACTTTTTTCAAATATGAATCAAACCTTTGTTAAATTTAATAGAAAAAAGAAATGCTCCAGGTTCTGCCTATCGCTTCTGTTTCTCCCATACGAAAGAGGTGGGCTGCAGCCTCAGAAACTTTTATGGTATTTTAAGGCATCCCAACTGAGATTAGCATGCTTTTGGTTTGTCTCCCCATCTCTTATTTCATTGGTACAGATTGAGCGAAAAAGGAACATTTAACCTTGATACATGCTTACATTCTGATTCATCAAAGAGATTCAAACAGAATACATCCAACTTCAACTTTCGGCAGTTCCCGTTAGGGGTCGCCACAGTGAATCATCAGTCTCCACCTAACCCTATTCTAGACATCCTCTACTTCCATATCAATGAACTTCATACTCTCTTTTACAACATCCATATATCTCCTCTTTGGCCTTCCTCTCAACCTTTTACTGGCCAGCTCCATCTCCAACATCCTTCTACCAATATAACTACTCTCCCTCCTCTTCACATGTCTAAACCATCTCAATCTAGCCTCTCTGACCTTGTCCCCAAAACAGCCATCCTGAGCTGTCCCTCTGATGTGCTTGTTCCTAATCCTGTCCATCCTCATCACTCCTAAAGAGAACCTCAACATCCTCATCTCTGTTAACTCCATCTCTGCCTCATGTCTTTTCCTCACTTCTACAGTCTCTAACCCATACAGCATCACTGGACTCACTACACTCTTTTACACCTTTCCTTTGATTCTTGCTGAACTCTTGTGTCATACAACACTCCTGATACTTTTCTCCACCTGCTCCAACCTGCCTGTACTCACCTCTTCACCTCTTTTCCACACTATCTGTCGCACTGTACAGTTGACCTCAAATACTTAATCTCCTGCATCTTCTTAACCTCAGCTCCCTGTAACATCAATTTTCTACTTCCCTCCCTCTCGTTCAAACATGTATTCTGTCTTGATATGACTGACTTTTGTTCCTCTTCTTTCCAGAGCAGACAGCCACCTTCTAGGTGTTCCCCCACCTGCTGTCTACTCGCAATACAGATAACAATGTCATTACAATGAATCAATGAATCTCAATGGGATTCCTGTCTGACTTCATCTGTCCATCAATATAGCAAACAAGAAGGGACTCAAAGCCGATCCTTGATTTAGCCCCACTTTCACCTTGAACTCCTCTGTCTGACCTACAGCACATCTCATTGCTGTTATACTCCCCTCATACATATCCTGAACTACTCTCACATTCCTCACCTCATCCTTTCTAATTTCTGCTATTTCCTGTTCTACAATATTCACCTCTTCCCCACTTCTATCCCTTTCATTTTCCTCATTCATCAGCTCCTCAAAATACCCCTTCCATCTTCTCTGCACACTCTCCTCACTTGTTAGCACCTTTCCATCTCTATCTTTTATCACCTTTACCTGTTGCACATCCTTCTCTATCTCTCTTTCTAGCTAATCTGTACAAGTCATTCTCACCTTCCCTTGTGTTTAACCTGGCATACAACTCATCATATGCTTTCTGTTTGGCCTTTGCCATGTCTCTCTTCACTCTGCGCTACAATTCCTTGTACTCCTTTCTACTTTCTTCAGTCCTTTCTATGTCCCACTTCTTTTTAGCTAGCCTCTGAATGCTGTCCTGTACTTCCTCATTCCACCACCATGTTTCCTTATCTTCTTTTCTTCTTCCAGATAACACACCTGGCACCCTCCTACTTGTCTCCCTGATCACTTCTGCTGTAGTTTCCCAATCCTCTGGAAGCTCTTTCTGACTCGGTCTCAGCTGCCGTCTGAATTCCTTACGACATTCATTCTTTGTCAATTACCACCACTTGGTCTTGTTTTCTAACTTTCCTCTCCTCTTCTTTCTGACCATCAGAGACATCCTACACATCACTATCCAATGCTGTCTGGCTACACTCTCTCCTAGCACCACTTTGCAGTCAGTAATCTCTCTCAGATTGCCTTGTCTACATAGAATGTTGTCTACCTGCGAACTCCTACCTCCACTCGTATATGTAACCCTATGTTCATCTCTCTTCTGGAAAGGAAATAGGTGTTAACTACAGCCATTTCCATCCTCTTTGCAAAGTCCACCACCATCTGTCCTTCCAGGTTCTTTCCTTAAAAACAAACCTGCCCATCACCTCCTCATCACCTCTGTTCCCCTCACCAACATGCCTGTTGAAGTGTGCTCCAATTACTACTCTCTCACTTCTGGGAATTATATCTAACACCTCGTCTAACTCACTCCAGAATCTCTCCTTCTCTTCTAACTTGTGGAGCATAACCACTGACGACATTCAACTTTACTCCTTCAATGTCTAACATCAAACTAATTACCCTGTCTGACACTCTTTTCATTTCTAAAATTTCTTCACAAACTCCTCCTTCAGGACCACTCCTACCCCAATTTTCTTCCTATCCAGACCATAATAGTACAGTTTGTATCGCCCTCCAATACTATGTACTTTGTTCCCTTTCCACCTGGTCTCCTGCACACACTGCACTCACATGTTTAGATTTGGCACGTTTTACGCCTGATGCCCTTCCTGACTCAACCCTCTTTTCCGGCACAGAAGTCACTGGCTTGCAACCCCTGTGGCTAGATTAAACAGAATTCTTTCTTATGCAATGCAGAAAAATGGCATTAGAAAAAATTCTACTTTACTGTACAATAAACTGACAAATTACTATCCTAATATTCATCAAATAATAAAATATTGGTTTGGATTGATGATCTTCAGATGGATGTTACAGAAAATAAATGGAGAAAGATCTTTGTTCAAGCACAAGTATTATCAAGCAATACTTTAAATTGATATGTACATCCCATACGTGAATAATTAAATTATATTTTGCACTGCAAACAGCTACAGCTCTTTTGGAAAGAATTAGGTGGTACAATATATAAAGTTATTGGTAAGGAAATCCAAGACAATGCCCCAAGATTGGTATTCCTTTGCTTGGCTTATCTTAGAAATACTATTTCTTATAAACATGTGTCTATTACATGCAAAAACCTGATTTCATTTGTTCTTTGGGTTGGGGTAGGGTTTTTTCTTTTGATTTAAATTTTACATTGTATATGTAATTCTTTGTGGAATAGAGAGAAGTGTTCAAAAGCCAACTGTAAGACCTGACAGACTTTTGGCTTTTGCTTCAAGCCATATTCACAATCTGCATGTCTATTGGTGTATTTGTGTGTGCACATGTCTCACAATCTCCGCCAGCTATATCACTCTCTCTCTTAGTTACAGGAGTCACTGAAAGCACAAAAAGACAACCCAAATAAGTATTCTGGCAGTAATAAGACACAAGTGAGAATCATCATGCGTTACCTGCCAGTTTGACCCCTCCATTCACAGCTGACTATGATTGCTGAACTCGACCATGCCCCTGCTGCCACTTACATATTATGCAAAAAACACATATTGGTGGGCAGGGAAAAACTGTCCAAATGACACTGTTCTCACATTGACTACCTGTCTTTCTCTATCATTTGTGTTAATTTTTTCCTACATTTACAGTCTTTCATTATAATTTCATTCTAAAAAACATATTGGCCAGCAACAAATTATTTTCAATGTTTTTCAGTATTATTTAGTCTTGCCTGTTAACTATTTGAGGCTACCTACAATTAAAATTCAATGTTACATATATATATTCTGGAAACTTTTTTTTCTACTACTTATGTTAAATATGTTTAACAATTTTGCAGTAATAAACATTATTTAAGATGAAGTCTTCTAGCATGGCCCAAAAAGCAGTAAAAAGTAAAAGTAACGAGTGGAGGAGGATTAAATTATTACTTTTGTGCAACTACAATAAATGTTAGCATTTATATTAACACCTGTAGTGTTAATTTGCAGTGTATATAAAAGTGAAAAACAATCAGAAACAATATTAGGGAGGAAAGGAAAAGGAAAGATTTCATGGATAGTCCAGGACTAATACTTTGTTAAAGCAGATTTAATTACACCACTCTATTTTTGAGTAAGAGTCTGTCTGGCACATCTTGCTTCGCATTTTCCCACTATTGCGTGCAAAAATATTGTAGATGCATCAAATTGGAATCTATTGGAATCAAGTGATCTCCTTTTCACAGCCTTCTTCAGGTCACTCCACAGATTTTTGGGTGCATTAGTTCTGCGCTATGTCTAGCACTTTTGGTCATTCAAAACATTCATCTGGTATTTATACTTATTATTCCCTTCAACTTGACAAAAGCCTCAGTCCTGGCTGAAGAAAAGCAGCTCAAAAACATGATGCTGCCACCACCATGTTACACTGTGAATGTGGAGTTCTTGTGGAGTTCTTGTGGTCTTGTGCTTGAGGAATATGAGAGATTGTTGTCACATGCGAAAAAGAATAATCTTGTCAGATACTGTATTCCTGCAGTTCGTTTTAAGTTCCAGTAGTTCTCTTGGTTTTTTTTCTTTTTCTTTTGTTATTTTTGAGGAATGTCCTGTCCTTGGTTATGTCACTGTGGTGGATCCATTTTCGCTGTCTGTTGGTGATAGCCTTTATGCTGTTCCATGCTACATCTAATGTTTTGGACATTCTTCTATACCCCTTGCCTGATCAATAAATTTCAACAAGTCAGATACCATGTACAGTATGGTTTGTACGCTCTTGGATTAAACAAAGAAGATCCTGAAAAAACCTGTAGAAACAGCTGATCCTTACTTTAGCACTAACAGCGCTAACAGGGAGAGCTGAGAGAGCTGGACAGATCAACACGTTAACGATCTTGTAGCACGATGTGAGAAAGGCATTCAAGAGAGTGAACACCAGAAAGGCAGCAGGACCAGGTTGGGTCCTGAAGGCCTGCGCTGACCAGCTAGCATGGGTGTATACCAAGATATTTAACTTCTCCCTGTAGCAGTCTGTTATCCCCAACAGTCCATCATCGTTCCTATCCCGAAGAATCCCTAGCCTGCCTGCCTCAATGACTATCGCCCAGTAGCCCTGAGCTCTTTCGTGATGAAGAGATTTGAAAGACTAGTCAGAGACTTCATCACTTCTTCTCTACCTGACACACTGGACCCCCTTCAGTTTGTGTACTCTGCCCTGAGTCACCTGGACAGCAGAAAGTGGAATTATTTGAAAATGCTTTTTGTTGACTACAGTTCAGGTCATGGGACATGTTTGTGAGTTGCACACTCACTTTGGGACCCTTCTTGTACTGGTCACTTCTTGCACATCTACATTTACATTTACTTTTTCTTTACCTTTGCACACTTATTTTACTTTTTTATATTTTATTTTAATATTCTTCCTTGTATTTCTATTTACTTACTAAGGACATACACATTTCACTACGTCATACTGTGCATGTTAATGGATGTGACAAATGCTGTAAAAAAAATCTGAATTTGCAAATAATAATTTCTATGATGACCTTGAACATGATTGAACATGAGTTTGAATGTGATTGGTTCTTTCTGAACACAGCCACATTTTATATATAATGAGCATAATAATATATGCAAACAGTTTTTGTTTTATTTTTCTAATTGTTTCAGATTGTTTTTCATTTGATGTACAGGTGATGTAATACAAAAACAGGTTGAATGGGGTCTGGCTTCTGTTTTATTGCAATGAAATCCCTGGACCCCCTCAGCTTAAAGATTTTGAATGTGTTTTCTATTTATTATTTAAAATAATAAAATGCAAGAAATTTGTTGAAGGAATATTTGTGAATGTTGAGATCACAAGATGGTTTTGAGATGAAAGTGTCTATGTATACACTGTACATTGATCAAAATTAAACATTTTTGATTTATTGTTAATCTTCATCACGCAAAAATTGAAGTAATAGCTGTGGGTTATACCACTGTACTACTAGCATGTTTTATAAAATAGCCAAGGCAAATCAACAAAAACATTGGAAAACTTGAAAACACAGTTATCAAAATTAGAGAACGGTAACCATTGTAACACTAAAGAAGATTACAGCGAAACTTTTTGAGGGTTACTGCTGTTAAAAATTAGTATGATTGTGGAGGCCCTTGCTTTAAATGTTGGATTCTTTTTTGTGACTAACATCTACAAACAGGTTCTCAAACTGGGTTCAGGGATCCCCAGGGGTCTATGAAGCATAGACAGTGGTGCCCTGATAATTTTAGTTACAGTTATGAACATTGCAACGTTAAAAGTTATTATATTTGTGCGTTACTTACTGTATTAGTGTAAAATACCTAGCAGGCCTATAAATAATTCTAACTCTGATCTAATGTATTCTCTTGGCAAAAATTTTAGGAATTAAAAAGTTTGCAACAAAAAGGCAAACTTTTTCTTTTTTTTACACATTTAAAAAATGAGATAAATATTTAAATAATTGGATTATATAATTGAGTTTTGAGGAAATCTTTGAGAACCAAATAATTTACAAATGGATGTTACAATGGCAGATCTCTAGATAAGCACCAGCCTGTACACACTGGTGTCTTTTGTCTTTTTGATCTATGTAGCACCATGGTCCTGGAGAAACTTTGTCTCATTTCACTTTGTACTGCTTAAGCTTTATATGGTTCAAATGACAATAAAAGCTTCTTGACTTGAAGCAGATACAAATATAAACATTTTTAGGAACACCTGTACACGTGGGAATTCATTTAGCTTTCTATTCAGCCAACCATTTGGAAGTACAACACAAAAATCATGCAAATATCATGCAGACCATCAGAATTAAGAAAAAGTGTTATGGCAGTGACTTTGATCATTGTATTTATTTTGGCTGGTTTGAGTATTTCAGAAATTCTGAAAGTAGTTCATAAACAACAGTTAACAAAAAACAAAAAGTGAGTGAAAGATCTCTGAATGATCTTTCACTGATGATCAGGGAATTGAATCTTCAGTGTTTTTGACTATTAATATACCAAATTCCCAAAAAACTAACTGACTAGCTATTTGTAGCTTACCATCTATATACTATGCGTGTTTTGATGAGTGTGCTAATTTAGCTTGATTACAGCTTGTTTTACACCATACAGATTTCCTCTGTGTGAACACAGGGATAATGCATACCACCAAAATCAGCTTATATTATAGACCTGCTATGACATGCAACTCTACAAGAAGCATCATTTGTCATGGATAAAAAATATTGGTATGCTGTTCCAGGATGTCTGAGCTGTTGTTGAGTGTCACCATGCACTTTCTGCAGATTCTACAAGGTTAATATTCAAGTCAATGAAATTTCATTTGTACAGTGCTTTTAAAAATTGGTATTGAATATACTAGAATATATAAATGTTACTAAAAAGTTTACATTAAAATATTCATCAGTTTATCCCCAATGAGCGAGTCAGAGGTGACAATGGCAAGGAAAAACTCTCTGGCACAATATTAGGTAGAAACCATGGGAGGAACCAGATTCAAAAGGGAACCCATCCTAATCTGTGTGAAGCCAGATTGTATATAATTTCCTTTCTATAATGCATGTAATATGGTTCAAATTATGTAAATTATTACAAAAATACAAAAATATATTACTATTTCCACATAAATGATTATATCCACATAAACAGCATAAATACTATGAAACTATTAATGAAATTTAGAATAGTTAATCATCAAGAAGTCTGACTACCTCAGAATTTTTGCTGGTGTCCTGGGGCACAATTTGCATATACATCATGCCAAGAAGAAAGGACAGCTCCAAGCAATTTGAAATTCACAATTATACAGTGACAAAGCTTGTTTACAATTGGAGAGTCTTCAAAACATAATCTTCTGGTAAATTCAGTTCAAGAGCTACATCTTGACTCCCATATCTCAGAAAACATATTAAATATTAATGTTCATGACAGCACAATCATAATAGGCTTGGCTTTCATGGAAGTATGGCTATTAAACAAAAAAGAATATGGCAGGTTTGAAAATTAGGTTTGAAAAATGTCATAACAGTTCTGGAACAGTATCCATTGACCCAGTGAGACCAAGTTGCAGATGTTTGGTCATCATGCATAGCACAAAAAACAAAGAAAGCATATGGCCACAAACACCTTATGCCAGCTGTCAAGAGAGGTGGGGGATGGGTGAGCTTGAGCTTGTTTTGCAGCCACTGGACCTGGAAAACTTTAATTTTCAAGACAGTTATTAACTACACTTCATGGCAGGTTATGAGACAAATGTAAGGCCATATGTCCAGCAGTTTATGATGGGCAGAGGATCCAAAGCACATCAGCAAATCGATATCTGAATAACTAATGGAAAAAAAAAATCAAGGTTTTGGAATAGCCATGTCAAGTCCAGACACCACTGAGATGCTGTGGGAACTAAAGCACTCTTGTAAACATTTCTCCAAAAGATTGGAAACAACTGATCAAAATTTACTTCAAGTTATTCTTGCTTATGGTGACCCTAAGTAATACAGAATAGTGTACTTATTTTGCTCAGCCTCAATGTTGGTCACCTGAGGTATTTTTTTTGTTTATAGAAATTGGTGAGGACCACTTAATTGTTATGTAGGTCCCAATAAATAAACACATTTGATTTTTATATGCATGTTGTGTTAGCAAATATTCAAATATTCAAAAATCTAAATATTCCAATTATTCCAACTACTATATTATTCCCCATTACCAGTGATAGAATCACCATTATGTGAGGACATTTGTTATTATGCACCTTTGGTTGATACTGATGACATTTTGTATTGGGGATGGGCTGGATTGATTTATTGGCCAATATATTTTGGTTTAGTAAAACATTTGCTGTAACCTTAAGCTTTCATGACCAATAAGGCTATGCACCTTAAATAATTTAATATATTATTTTTAATATTATCAGCAAGAAGTAAGTTAAACAATTGTTGCAAAGGTTCATAGTAAATCTAAAAATATATCAAGATTAAAAAGGGGCCATTTTAATTAAAAGACAGCCAGGAAAAGTGCTTGTCTATGCATCTGAATCAGCTTATTGTTAAAATGTGAGATTCACTGAGCGTTTTTAAGCTTGATGTGGACATGGGCTGACACTAGAGCTCCATATACAGTATTGTTTGTAAAGCTCACTGAGATAACATTATTTTTTACAAGGTGGTCACATACTGTTTTATAGATTTTCTGAAGGGCAATATCTGAAAATTCTCAGAGATATCTGAGAGCTCAGAGATATTGTGGAAAAGCCACTTGACTTTGCCACTTGACCTGTTTCACCTAAGCAAACTCTTTTTTTATTCAGTGCACATAGTGAGATTTGACTTATATTTACTTTACAATTCACATGTATTTGATACACATGTACGCCATTAATCAGCTTGCCACATCTGTCAGACTGGCCAATAGCAGATCATATATTTAGTCAAAAACAGGCAGATTCCAATTTGATTCACAATGTCCCTGGAGGTCACCCAGGGACAATGTAAGCTTAATATAAAGCTGATTTAAGCTTATTTGTAAGCTTATTATAAAGACCCAGCATAATATTTTACTAAATTTATTGTACCTCAGACAAGTTGACACATTTAACTATTTTATAATTTATGTAGGCATTTAACTGTCTGCATTGTATTGAAAACATACTTAACATTCAACAATTACATGGTGTACCTGTGTAAATCCTACACTTATATAACTTCTTCTTTGCTGCATTCCTTCTCTTCTTGTCTCCTCCTTCCCTATGCACAAATCTATTTGCTTCTGTTAAAGCCTAACGCCCTCCCATTCTCTCCTTTCCACTTTTTTTTTTTGACTGACTCTCTCTCTCTCTCTCTCTCTCTCTCTCTCTCTCTCTCTCTCTCTCTCTCTCTCTCTCTATGCCTTTCCTATAACCTCTTTATCTCTGTCTATCTCTCACTTTCTCTCCCTTGCACTCTGGCTTCTCTGTAGTCACACAGATTTGGAACTGATAGTCTATTTATAGTGCCTTTGCTTCTGTCACTATGACAACCGCACTGGAGGCCAGGGTGGTGGAGAGCTATTTTTGGAGAGCCACTGTTATGTCAGACACACAGCCTGTTCTCTTTCTTTTTCACTGCTCCCTCTCTCCAGCTCTGATCTGGTCTCCATGAAGGAGACCAGATCATATTGTACATTCTCCTACTTTAAGTTTGTTTTATTAGTAGTTTGCTCAGATGTAACTATGCATGATAAGATTTTTCACATATGCAGTGTGCATTTTAACTGTAACTATGTGAGCTGTATTGATAGATTCAAGTAATGCAGTATTATGGTTAATAATAATATGTATGATAAATATGATTAATAATGCAATAATGGTTAAATAAATGGTATGTGTAAAATAAATAAATAAATAAATAAGTAAAGATAATACCTGATTGTGTAGTTTGCTGTGCTTTAGTTGACATTTTATTTTGTTTAGGATTAATATTCATAAAGCTGTTTTTCTGATTTTAGTTTTTTGTTTTGTTTTGTTTTTTAAGCAAATTGTTGATTTGCGTAACTTTTAACTTGGATAACTGCTAGCATTATAATGAAAAGAAAGGGTTCTCTGTTATACAAGTCATATGCCTCATATGATGCTCTTGACCTTAACTCTCTTCAAGATATAAAAGAAATTGTGCTTAATCATATAAAAAAACGTCATGACTGTTCTCTAGACCTGTTTAGTTCAGTGGCCAGACAGTTTTCAGAATTTAAATGGAGCTTGATACGTCTTTTGTTCTAAGAAATGTAGAGTTTATAATGGCATCTGATTATTTGGTTGTGTTAACATTCAATGCAATTAATAGGTAAAATGCTAGAACTGAGATGTGATGTTAGACACCATAAAATTGGGTATTCCTCTTGTCTGGTTTCTTATGGTTTCTGTGTATTAGATTGCTTTTTTATTTAGCAATTTTAACAATGGACAATGTCACAAAAAAGCTTTATAGATATCTGCATATAGATCCAGTTTTAGTTTTTCCCTAATAAATACCCCAGGGTTGAAAAAAAGTCTCAAAGAAGATTTTTTTTTCTAATCTTTAAATGTCCATGTTGGCTGAGCCTGTTCCCATGGTATCCTCAGAGTTCTGTTTTTGCATGACAGGAGTGGAACCCAATGCAGATCTCTGCTGTTTTAGCACATCCATCTCAAGCTTTGATGTTTTGTGCATGCTCCAGTTCTTTTCTGCCCACTGTTTTTTCCCCACACTGAAGTCTGATGTGAACATTAACTGAAGCTCCTGGCCTACGTATATATCTCAGTGACATTATGCATTTGGTTGCTGCCACATGATTGACTGACATGAATGGGTAAGTGTATAAACAGGCAGGTGTACAGGTGATCCATATAAAGTGAACAGTCAGCATGTATAGACAGCTGACAAGAGTGAAGGTCAGGTTTGAATGTATCTTTGTATTTGAATGTACTTTTGTAATCTTTGGATTTGAATGTACTTTTGGGTTTTGTGCTTCTGTAGTTCCTAGTTACATTTGCTATTGTATTAAATAAGAATGAATGAATGAATGAATTAAAAATTACTTAATTATGTAGGATAATTTCTGTCTTTGATTGCTGATTTTGCAGCATTCATATCCTTTCTGTAGCTAAGAAGGCTCATTCCATGCAATTTGGAATACTGTCAGTTCAGATCGATGTTGATCTGCTGATCAGCAGAATGAATATTAAAGTCTCTAACAATTACTGCTTTTTTACATTAACAACCAGCAAATCCACAAATTTATGTATAGCGTAGACATTTTGTCGCTACAAATGTTTGTGTAAAGAGCTTAAAATTAGTTAAACTCATGTTCATGTACTGCATGTATGTGTTTTGAACCTTGACTTGAAATGTCAAATACTTTCAGTGCAGCATTGTATCATATCAGTAGATCATGTAAAATAGTTACCTAGTGAAATCAGTGGTGCCAGATGTATGATAACTACAATTATACAAACCTTCAAGCTGCAACAGACCATACTGGGCACAACTAGTCACCTACATTTTTTAATGCTTTAATGCATTTACCATATGTGCCTATAATGCTCTAACACACACTCACACTTAACAGATATAGTTAGATCAGTTAGATCAGACCAGTACTTCTGTTTGTGTGTTTATGTGGGACCTGCAGGCCTGATGTCACATGTTAAAACTCTGTGTGATGTCTTTTTTGTTTTGGTAGCTGTTAAATTGTTAGTCCTTTTTCAATTTTCCTGTTCCCCTCATATAAATATGTTATACAGCAGGTCTGCAGGAGTTACGCAGTTTGAGAATGATATCTGCTGGAATTCCGTTGTTTTTTTTAACATTACTAGCTTTAGAGCCATTTATAGACTACCGTAACAGGGTCAATGTCTGCATTTTTTGCACCCCATGTAGCAGTGCTCTTCAGCATGAAAGTGCCTGAACTCAAACAGCAGATTCCTCCCTTCCTCTCTCTCTTTCTTTACTCTTCACTCTCTGTGTCACTGTTTCCTCCCACTAGGGCAGATCCATTGCTTAGAGTGGCATCTGTCTGAACACATTCTGTTCACTAGGACTCGGATATCCAACAAAAACGTGCCACCTGCTGTCTGTCCTTGGCACTGCAGTTATAAGGGTTTTTATTTAATGTATGATTTGTGGTATTCTCAGATAATTCTGATCAAAATATGATCTTTCATGCTGATCTCTCATAAATTATTCAAACAAGATGCAATATATGGCCATAGACATGTGGACACCTGACCGTTACAGCCCTGCCTTCTCACCTGACATCAGTGCTCCAGCACTTGTGCTCTTGTGGCTGAATGGACATCAATACTCAAAGCCAAGTTCCAAAATATAGTAGAAAGCATAACCAGAAGACTGGAGCTTGTTATGGCAGCAAAGGGTTAACAAATCTCCCATGGTCTTGGAATGGGATGTTTAATTCTCGACTGTCCACACACTTATGGCCAAAGAGTTAATTCTTTTTTGATCACAAAGGTTTGGATTGTTCAAGAATTACACTCTACCATGAGTTAACAGGAAATAAGAATATAATCAAACACATAGAGGCTTTATTTCCTCTTTTAATATGGTATTTTTAATAAACCTTTTCTGTCTCTTTTGTTCAGCTTCCTAGATAAGATTGACACTATAAAGCAAAGTGACTATACACCTACTGATCAGGTAAAATACAAGCCTATAAAAAATCTAAATTCTTCTTCCTATTATTATTGTTAGTTATTCTTCTTCTTATTATTATTATTAATATTTTGATTATTATTGTTATTATTGTATATTTTATGGTGCTAATGTTTTTTTCCTGGATATAACAAAATAAAGCAAAAAAAAAAAAAAGTTTATTTTTCTACTATTACTGTATTTTTCTCTGATTATCTCTCATAATAGGACTTGTTGAGATGCAGAGTGCTGACCTCAGGGATCTTTGAGACAAGGTTCCAAGTGGACAAAGTTAATTTTCAGTGAGTTGAAGAGTGGGGAAAAAACTACACAGTTGTTTAGCTGAGGCATTATGCATAGCAGTATTTATTTATTTATATTACTGAATATTATCTATTCATATTGTAATAATACAAAATTACAATATTGTAATACATATTGTATTACGTAGAGTGATAGTTTTTTTCTTAGTTTTTAAATATTTGGCAAATATAGTACATATATCAAATGTAAGATACAACAGTATTTAATTTAGTAATAAGAAGCATTTTTTTCCATAGTGGGAATTTTTTTTCCTGTCACCAACTCCGATTCTCTCCTTCTAGCATGTTTGACGTTGGTGGCCAAAGAGATGAACGAAGGAAATGGATCCAGTGTTTTAATGGTAAATGTTTTGAATGCTTTTACTGTGTGTATCATGTCATATCTGGCTGTAAATTTATTCTGTCCTATTGAATAATAAGGCCAATTCTTTTGATTTGACAATATAATGGAGACATTTTATGTTTGAGATCAAAAGATGACTATGAGATGATAAATCAGATTTTCATAGCACCTTTGGTGGCAGATTTGTAGGTGAACAAAACTATAGTAAATAACACTAAATATTTGGTTGCAGAAACTGCATCTAGTTGGCAACCCATTTACATCACCAAACTGCAGCAGTCTCAATTTGTGATGCTTTTCCAGGCTTGTACCACAGCTTTGTACAGTTTTTTGTTTTAATGGGTTTCTGTTATCAGTTTCCCCTTCAGGAGGTGAAATGCATGCTCAGAAAGGTTAAAGTCTGGTGATTAACATGGCCAGTCTATTACCTTCTACTTTTTTCCCCTTGCTACATTTCTACACTTCTCCCAATGTTATTAGGAGCATTTCTTTGTAAATTGGCAGACAGAATGCTTCTGATCCCATTTCAAAATGACCCATGCAAGCTCAAGCAATGACACTACCTCCACTTTGCTTGATGGATGAGCTTGTATGATTTGGACCAAGACCAGATTCTTCTTTTGATGAATAAAATTGGTTGTGCTCACACGGATCAAGGGAGAGGTGGTAAACTATCTCCTCTATCAATCACAGCAGTATTTGTCAATCATTGACATTTGTGAGCTTATGTATGTGGAAGTAGGCATACTTCCCCTGATGATACATGATCAGCACTTCAGAAAAGAAGTGGTTGGCTGGCTTCACAGGACTTGGAGGAAGAAAGCACAGTTTGACTGTTATGTGATAGGGGAAAGCTGATTGATGGAATGGAATTGACCATGACCAGGGAGAAAATGAGGGGGAAAATAACATTTGTTGGTTGGTTATTGTGCTCTGTATTTTTATGAATTCCAATTTGGCCTTCCAATTCTGACTGCTGATGATTGGTATGCATCTTGGAGTATGTCCTCTATAATTCTTAAGGATGTCTTTATATGGTTGATTGTGATACCCTTATCCATTTCACAACTGACTGTTATCTTTGTTTTTTTTCATGGAGCTCAGAGTGTTTCTGTAAAAAATTAAAAGAATTGGTATTGCTGTTACAGTACTTTTCAAGATTCAGAAGTTTGTCATATGTACAAGAAACAGTCAGTTACATAATACAATGAAATTTTTACTGTGCTCTCCAGCAACCTCCAACATAATTTCAACTGGACATAAGGAAAACATAAAACACAGTGCATTGTAAACAAAAAAGTGTGGTTCATCATAAACATTATGTAAACAATAGTGATCCATGATGGTATTCTCATTTGTGGAGGATTTCACAAAGACATCTCCCATGATGGGCACTATCTTGGAATCATTTGAGAAGAATGTATGTATATACGTTTAAGTGTTTTATTTAACAAGAACATTTACATTTATACATCTAAAAACTACCAGTATGCATAAGGAAATTGGCATTTATCACGTACTTGAGTGTACTGTACATATTGGACATGGATTATTTTCACACATTCTAAATTGCTCTGTTCAGGTATATAGACACACATTTGCTTAAAGAAAAGCTTTCAAATTCCATTAGATGGTAAACTACTCATGCTAGTGCTTGTTGACAGAGAGCATGCCTATGAAGATGAATACCAATAAATATATATACTGTCTAAGGAGAATGACACCAAAATTGTTTGTCTAGAAATAAATGTATTAATTTTTATATTTTTTAACATTAGGATATTTTAAATATACATTTTTTGGCTGCATGTGTCCATTTATTTGCTTCAATTACAATTAGACATTCTCTGACAGTGTGCATATACCTAATGTAGACTTTAGGTGGGAGGTCCAGGGAAAGAGCGAGAGGATCCAATTGCAGTGGAGGGTTTTATTAATCAAAAAAACAAAAACAAAACAAGGTAATCCTGGCTAAGGCTACACGACAAACACATTCACAAACATACAGGAAAACATTCAACAACTGTCAAAGGACAGGGCAAACATAGGGGTTTAAATACACACGCTGATTACAACCAAATGAGGAACAGGTGACACTGGGAAGCAAGACACAAGACAAAGGACAGACTTCAAAATAAAAGACTTGGAACATACAACAGAAACATACAAAAGAAGTCCAATCCACTGCCAGCACTCCCTCTAGTGGGCTGGCAGGGAATAGTCCCAAGATCATTACATAGCCCCCCCTCTAAGGGCGGCTATTAATGCTCTAATGGAACATCCCCCCAACAAAGAGATCTGGCGGGGTGGTGCACCAGCAGAGGCAGTTCAGGATCCTGGAGCTTGGGTGGACCTGGGCTATGGAGCACTGGAGGACCTGGACCATGGAGCACAGGGTCCTGGAGCTTGGGCCGACCTGGGCTGTTCAACACTGAAGGACCTGGGCTATGGTGCAGTGGAGGGCCTGGACCATGGAGCACAGGGTAGGGTCCTGGAACTTGGCTGGACCCAGGCAATCAGTAAACTCATGGGCGACTCCCTCAGTCGCTTCGTGGAAGGCTTGGGACTTGGGAACGACCCCCTCGATTGCTTTGTTGAAGGCTTGGGACTTGGGAATGACCCCCTCGGTCGCTTCGTGGAAGGTTTGGGACTCGGGAACGACCCCCTCGGTCGATTCGTGGAAGGCTTGGGACTCTTGGGACGTCTGCCACACTGGACTGCAGTTTCCCGTGCCTTTGGGAGGCCTTGGCAGGCTCAGTCTGTGGCTTGGCGTGAGCAGGCTCAGTCTGTGGCTTGGCGTCAGCAGGCTCTGGCTGAGGCTTGGCGTCAGCAGGCTCTGTGTGAGGCTTGGCGTGCGCAGGCTCTGGACAGGCATGGTGTTCCTCTGCCACACCCACAGTAAACTTTGAGCCACCTAACCACAATGCAAAGTCTAGGTACTGAGCCAAGGTCAAGGTGATATGGGCTGGTGGCATCAAACCCAAAAATTCACCCGATAATCCGTGGCGGAAAGAGTCTTTAAGGACTGAATCAGGTAGCGTTACCTGGCTAGCCAGTTCACAGAGGTCTTCCACATACTCCTCGATTGTCCTGTCTCCTTGACGCAGATAAAGCAGCCTCTCTGCTGGATCCATGGTTGGGTCAGTCATTCTGTTACGGGGAGGTCCAGGGAAAGAGCAAGAGGATCCAATTGCAGTGGAGGGTTTTATTAATCAAAAAACAAAACCAAAACAAGGTAATCCTGGCAAAGGCTAAGGCAAAGGCTAATTACAATTATTCACCTCATGGTTGGGAAATGCCAGACCTGTCTCCAGTCTCTCACTAAAAATTTGTATGTGGATAAAAATCCTAGAAAAGAGATCAAGAACAGGAGAATTGAACTGTACAAATGAAATTAAATGATATGTCACACATCTGTCTCAGCACAGAGATTCTGGCTACTTGAAAAAAATAACATTCCTTTCTCTGCAAAGCTATGTATGTTGAATATTCGAATCATCCCAGACACTGCATTACTGCATAAGTATACAGATGTCTGCTACATCACCATGGTCATATGCATGGTTTCTACACCAACTATGTTGATGTCGATGTGTGAGACCCCTGTTTTTTTTTCAGTTTGAGTGAATTTATAATGTTTGCAATCAGACAGATTGTTCTGGTATAGGTGTACAGGATTTTATTTTGTCTAAACCCTTGATACTATTTGCCTAAACTCTTGAAACAGTGATTCTAGGTACAGGTATACCAAAAAATGCATTATCTAGGTGACTATGTGCTATATAAAGATTTTTTTTGTTTATTCTTTCATAAACACCATTATTATATAATGAATATTATATATACTGTAGATTTTCTTATTTGGTGCTCCTGAATAAGAATGGGTTTTGTATATAAACCCATGTCATATTTCATGCATTTCTTGAGTGAGATTGTAGTCTTTTATTGTCTAAATGACTAATTGTGTAAAGATGTATACTATTTTCCAAATGCAGTAAAACCTCTCATGTCTTTAGTGTGGAGTGGTATTTTTTTGTGAAACTAATTACTGTAGATTATTGTGTGAATTAATATATGTGTGATTGCAGATGTGACTGCCATTATATTTGTGGTGGCCAGCAGCAGCTATAATATGGTCATCCGAGAAGACAATCAAACTAACCGTCTCCAAGAAGCTTTAAACCTGTTCAAGAACATATGGAACAATAGGTAAGTCCTATTATTATTTTAATTCATTTTCATTTATTAAAATAGGTTTGTTGATAATATGTTGTTATAGCTTATCTCATTTACAACAAATAATTATAAGGGTTTTTTGTCTTTTTTCTTACTTTCACCCAACCCTCACACTACTATTTCCAGGTGGCTTCGAACTATTTCTGTTATTCTTTTCTTAAATAAGCAAGACCTACTAGCTGAGAAGGTTATGGCGGGAAAATCAAAAATAGAGGAGTATTTTCCAGAGTTTTCACGCTACACTACACCAGATGATGGTCAGTAAGAACCACACATTACATTTGCCTGTCTCTCATTCCTTCTCTTTTTATTGTCCTCTTTATGAATGTAAATTAAAACTACACAAAATGCATAGTGTATTTCTTGCTAAACATTTTCTTTTTCTAGCTACACCTGAATTGGGGGAGGACCCACGAGTTACAAGAGCAAAATATTTCATCCGGGATGAGTTCCTGGTGAGTGGATTCAGCTGTTGTGATACAGCTGTGCATGAACACTGCTACTTCACTATGCACACACATATATGCACAGACTTAGAGATCTTATTTTGTATGTTTTCCCTCAGCTGGACACCATGCTTTTGATCACAGAGAACTTATGAGCTTATGAAATTTTTTTCCTATATTGACTAATGCTAATATATTGCTCTATGTGGAGGTTCAAGGATTCTATGAATATCTCATTTGGAAACACTCCCAGCCCAACACATTCCCCTAGGTAAACTGGTATATTAACAAGGCAGATGAAGTAAGACTTCAAGGTGTGTATAATATA
>JAOTRN010000012.1:519674-534596 GCA_028566695.1 Bagroides melapterus
TGGGGAGTATCAGAATAATGGTTCATTTATACCAGTTAACATGCTACTGACAGGCTTTTAACAAATAAAGTACAGTTGATGACAAGCATTTACATATACCTAGTCTAAAGGTATTCAAGCTCACTATTTCAAATCCACACATTTCCTTTATTTCCTGTGTCAAAGTATGTGGTGGTATTGCCTTTTGTGGTTGCATTGCCTGGCACTGTCTCTAATGGTAGACCCTTTTCCAGCTGTATGTGTGCTCCCATTAACTCATAATGGTTATAAATGTTTAATCATAACCTTTCAAAAGTTAATAGACCAAGTTATGGATTTTTTTTTGGTTGGTATGGTAAATTGAAATGTGTGGAGTTCATGAAAAATTCAGATTGAATATCTTTAGTTGTATAGAAATTTATTAAATGAGGTAATCATATATGCATGAAATTATATGATATCCTTAAGTATTAGCATACATTTATTAATTATTTCAGGTATTCATGTGTGTTTAAACAAGCATGATCTGTTAGTTTGCTCCCTAGCTTTTTTTTATCTAGGTTTTTGTCACAAGTATGTCTACAAATATTACAAATACTTTGTAAAAAGTAATGAACACAGACATTTTAATGTCAGTGCTCAGTGTTTTTTATAGATTGTAAACATTGTCCCTGAGGAACCAACAATAGGTGAGCAGACAGTAGTTAATAGCTATACCTAGAAGCCAGCTTGGAGATTCCTACTTAGCCTTACAAAGCAGGCTTCTACCATCTGCTAGAGTATTCAATATACTTCATCAGTAATGATACTCATTTCGCATACGCATTTTGACTGACATAGCAGATGACATACCACAGACCAAGTGATGCACTGTGTCTATACTATATGGCCAAAGGTTTGTGGACACGTGACCATCACATTCATATTTGGCTTTCACTAAACTATTGCAAAAAATGGAAGCACACGATTGTTTTTTGTATCATATAGTATATCTCATTTAAAGGGATACCTTTAAATTAGGGGCACAAGCTTGTCCCAAAATGAAAGTGCTCTTATAGACAAAGTGAAGTCAATGAACACATGGTTTGCCACAGTTAAACTGCAAGAGCACTGCATAGAGCCCAAATTTCAACCACACTGAATACTTTGACATTTAACTCGAATGACGACTGTTCCCAGGCCTTCTTACCCAAAATTGGCATCAGTGTTTCTGTTGTTGCTAAATGGGCAAATCCGTACAGAAGCTGTTCAAAATCTAGTGAAAAGCCTTTCCAGAAGAGTATAATAGCAACGTGGGGTATAGATCTGGAGTAGAATGTTCAGAAAGCACATATGGATCTATGGGTCAGGCGTCCACAAACCTTTGGTCATACACTGTAGTTTGGTCCAAACTTATTGATTCACTGTGTTCAAAAGTTGTTGTTTTTTGTTTTGTTTTTGTTTTGTTTTTTTCGTTTTCAAACTGAAAATCACTGCATGCTAGTGTGTAGGGCAAGATGCCTATACACATTCTGAAGTTTGTGTCCAAAAAAGTTTAATCAGTCAAACCATATCTTGGGGTAGAGTTTATTCAGGTGGAAACTCCTGCTAGATTATATATGCTGTCTGGTTCCTCATGAGGCTGTAAAATTAAGCCCAAGATATTCTTCTGACAATCTCTAAAGCTGTCCTCAGCAAAATAAATACTACATATTCTCACATATTATAGATTTTTTGGTACTATATGGGGTTATTTAATTACTGAGGTTTTGGTAAAAGATCATGCATGCAGCTCCTTCTTCCTAGTTTATTTCTTAGAAATACCAATGTCTCTCTTTCTATAGTAGTGACAAAGTTTCTGCTCTTCTTTATCTTCCCCCTAATGTTCTCCCCACAACTAACCATTTCTTTGTCTGTGAAAATTTTTGTGAAGGGGAAATCTTTTTAGGTAAAAATATTTTCATAAAATATGTTTCTGGCATAACAGTGGCTACCTAGTGTATTATATACACTGTAAATTGTGTATATAATGTCCTGGATTCTCATATTGAAGTTGACAGGCCGTATATATTATTATAACTCAGATCTTTGTGTTTCAGTGGGCTTTCCATATTCTCCTGTTTCTTAAAATAATATGGCACAGCTGCTGCACTGACCACTTCCCTGTTCTAATATCTAGATTTGCACTACACGTCATGATTTGACTGATTATCAATTAGTCAATCAATCAATTAATCAAATAAGTGAATGAGAATGTAAAATATGAAAGAAATGTTTTCACAGGTTGTGACAATTACTTTTGCTCTTGTAGCCATTAATTATAGAAATATTTCTGTGTATCTAATCTGAAACTGAAATCTGAATCTGTCCATCAGAGGATCAGTACAGCAAGTGGGGATGGCCGCCACTACTGCTATCCACACTTTACTTGTGCTGTGGACACAGAAAACATCCGCCGGGTATTTAATGACTGCCGTGACATCATCCAGCGCATGCATCTCCGGCAATATGAGCTCTTGTGAAACATCATCGCTGGAACCCAGTCTAGAACTTTCTACAGGCTTCCTGTCCTACTCATGCCCCAAAAATTCAACCATGAAACTTACTATTTATGAGTTTCCAGGACACACAGCAAGATATGAGACACACAGACACAGGCTTTCTCCATCCTGAGATAGCCGAGGGGCAAAGAGAATACTGTATCATTCATGAACAAGGGTGACTGTGCAATCAAGAAAAGACAATATAGCCAATGACCACCAATGTTTAAAGAGAGTGGGTGAATACATACACATATGCTGGGAAAGATAGGAAAAAATAAAAGTTTGACCAAGACTAACGAATATCTGCACGCTTTTTGAGGCTCTGCTCAAGATGAGGAAGATATTTGTATGGCATTCTCATAGACGCACCTGTACAATCCGTAACCACACCATCTGTCATGTGTATGTTAAACATTAGTCATGTGTTTTTAATAAGGTACTTTCCACACACATGCACACCACTATTATGAAACTCCACTCTTTGCCTGAGTGAGCGTGTTGTCTCCCCTCGTCTCCCAAAATGGATTAACCCATGGAGAAATGATATAAAAATGAAAAAGATCGATTGAAAAGATCGATGCAAAGACATGGTGAACGAATGTAAACTGTTAATGGTTCTTGAATGGATAAAAAGGGGTTAGAAGTATGGAGTATTTTCAGCCCCGGGTTGCTGTGCTTGCAGAGAAGAGAATGACTCAAACAAAAGACCCATCACATGATTCTTTCTTGAGATGCAACAAGAAGTAGTGAGAACATACAATGCATAGATTAATGCAGAATTACAATTACAGTGCAAAAAAAAAAAATTAAATGTGCGTGCGCACAGATATACATCTGTGTATTCCTATAACAGCACATCAGCTCTTCTGTTTCATGAGTGTTATGCACTATGTGTGCAAATAATGCCTTCATTCACAATTTTAAACCTTCTCTCCCATTCACTCCATCAGTCTGTCTCTCTGTATATTCTCCCTTTTACTCCTTCTGATTCCCACTGCAGTCAATTTATACACGATGTGGGGACTGAGTAAAAAAAATGTCATGAGATTTAAATTGGGTGCAAAATTCAAGCAACTCCTTGTTCCTGTTTTTACTCTCTTCCTCTTACCTCCTTCATCTTGGCTTTTTGATTTTATTTTTATTTCCCTGCTGGATCATTATTCTTGTACAGGCTGTAAAATGTAATATTTTGTACAACTTTATTGAAGAAAAAAGTAATTGTAGAAGCTACCTGTGCCTTGATCATGATTGTACATGTAAAATGAGCTAAGATATAAGTAAGATAATGTTACATTGCGCTGTTTAGCTCCACCCTACCTTCTTCATTCCCATCTCATTTCTCCATGTGACCCAGAAAATCTCCAGTCTTTTCACACTCTTGCATAATATTGAAAATTTTTGTATTGATCTAAAACAAAATTTCTTTTTTAATTTCAAAATGGATTGTAATTAATAGAAGAAAATTGGTCTTGGGTCAAAAGAAGACGACGCCATGTGGTGCCAGTCATTGGCATGTGGGGAGCTGCTGTGTGTAACAGACAACATTTTCCTTTAATGCATTTCCTTTCATCTTTGTTTCTTTTATGTGCTTTTCCCCTGATCATAGTATATTTTGTGATTAAAAAAAGAACCAAATGATACCATCTAGTACAGAAAATGAGAAACATATTTAATGTGCAGTATATATACACCCTCAAAATAGATATAAAAAGTGTCCACAACCCTGCTAAAGTGGTTTTTGTGACATAAAAAACAAAACCTTGAAAATTGTCAAAAGTTACCTTCAATGTGAAATCCCACCATATTAAACTTAAGTGAGAAACAATCAGAAAATGTTTAATGAAGTGTGGACATCCCTGCAGTAATACCTTGATAAAGCACCATTTAATTTTATTACAGCCCTCAGGATTTTTTTTGTTTTTTTTGATGCATCCAAAATTTAAATCTTAGATCTAAATCCATCAAATTGTAAGGGCATCCCCTATGCAAAGGCAGCTTTTTAGTTCATGACTGGGCGTTGGGTAGGTCATTCAAAAACATTGATCTTTTATTGGTTAAGCTAATACATTCTAGATTTGGATATAGGATTTGGATGATTTTCATGATGAAAGGTAAAATTCCTTTTCCTCTTTAGCTTACTGATGGACAAATTTTATGAATGAGGTGTATGAGAATGTTTGGACAAGATTGAAGGTTATTGGATCATTCTGATCATAACCACGTCCACAATTATAAAGGATTGCATATTTATGCAACCAGGTTATTGTAGCTATTTCCCTATATTTCCCCTAGAATGTTTCAAATTCTTTTTCACTTAATTTGTCTTTTTCATTGTAATTACATATTGGGGGTGAAGTTCTGACATGATTTATATTTGTTTATTTTATTTATTTATTTATTTATTTTTAAATCAAAAACAACTATGATTTTAAGAGGGATGACTTTTTATATCCACTGTGAGTGTGTGTGTGAGAGCGTATTTGTATAATATTAGGACATTGACAAAATTATTCTTTAGTTGTCTACCAAAGTAGCTAGAGTTGAATTTAGTGTAAAGGATATGACTTTCAGCTAAATATCTTAAGTATTACATGCAATAGGTTAAATACTGTACACATTTCATTATTATTAGTATAATTTACTTCTTAAGGGACCAATGGTAATTGGACAATTGGCTCAGCTGTTCAATGGCCATATGCAATTATTCCCTCTTTATTTTAGAAGTAAAGAGATGTCTAATGCTGATTTCAAGTTTGCCATTTGACTTTGGAATGTGTTGCTGTTAAGTCTGAATATGAAATCTAAAGAGCTGTCATGCCAATGAAGCCATCATTTGGCTAAAAATCAAAACAAACCCATGAGAAAGGTAACAAAAATATTTGGCCAAATCAATCATTTTGTACTGTCTAAAAAAGCAAAAACACATGCATTAGCTCAGGAACACGAAAAGCCAAGAAGAAAAACACAGGAAACAACTATGGTGAAAAAAATAGTTTAAATTGTTAAAAAAAACAAAAAACAAAAAAAGCCAATAAAATTATTGAACAACATTCTATGGACAGACAAGACAAAGTACCAGAGTGATGGGAAGAGTATGAAGAAGGGAATGAGCAGCTCATAATCTCATACTCACTGTATGGCTTTTCACACTATATATGGGCATACGTCAAAGGCAACCTAAGTACAATGTTGGCCAAATAAATTAATCAAGCAGTAATTCAGCATGCATTTCACATACTGAAGCTGAACACACCTACAGGAAACAAAACAGCAGGTGATGTCCACAGGTTCCAGGCCTCATTGAACTGAAGGTATTAGCTACCCAGTATCAAAAATGACTCTTTATTAGTTTGTGCAATTACATTTAGTCCTTTACTAAAGGAGGAAGGGCATAGTGGGGAATTGTACAGTACTAATAAAAAGATGCATATATCCTCGAATTAGAGCTGAAAGTATTCATTTTTTTAATTCAGCTTTTTTATTGTATATGTTAGTAGTCAGCTATAATAATAGAATTGTCAATGTCCTAATATTTCTGTACCTAACCTGATAGGATGATACATATTCTATATGGCCAGACGCAAGTAGACACCTGACCATCACACCTATAATGATGTTAAGATACCACACATAGACACACCTCATGAAAAAACCTATAAGCTTCTGAGAAGGGTTTTTACAAGAGATTTTAAGAGAGTGTGTGTAATTTGTGTCAATTCATTCAATAGACCAATTGTGGAGTTGAAGTCAGGGCTCTGTCCACACAACTGGAATTTATCCACGCAAACTCACCAAACTATGCCTTTATTGAACTAGCTTTGTGCACAGGGGCATAACTATGCAAGAACAAGAACAGGAAAGGGCCTTCCCCAAACATTTGGTAGCACACAATTCTCAAAATCTGTTTGTATGCTGTAGCATTAATATTGTCCTTCACTCAAACTAAGAGGCATACCCCAAATCCTGAAAAACAGACCCAAACCAGTATCCCACCCCCACCAAACATTCCTGTTTGCACTATGCATTCTGTTAGGTAGTGTTCTACTAGCATCCTCCAAAGCCCTGAATGATCCATCAGACTTCCAGACAGTAACCCATAATTAATCACTCCACAGAATGGTGGACACTGCTTCAGCCAATGTTTGGCATTGCAGATTGTCTCCTTAGGCTTGTGTACTGCTGCTTAGATGTAGAAACCCATTTTATGGAGCTCTAGACACCAATCTTTTTGTGCTGATGTTGATTCAAGAGGCAGTTTGGTAATATCTACTGAGTGAATATAATAGACAACTTCAGCACTTGCAGTGGCACTGCACTGTGTATTTGTGTGGTCTACTGCTTGTTGCAATTGCAAATTTTTTTGGTTTGTTTTTCAAAAGTCAAACATGATAAAATTTGATACAGAACTCAAAAGTGGACTTTACAAAATTATTGAAACCTTGACAAAATTGTAAGAAATAATTGCTTTTCTAGCATGTGATGCTCCTGTAATTTGTATTTAGACAAATTATTGTGGGCAATACACTTGCAACTAGTTGAAATGGAGAAAAGTTGACTCAACACTGAGCATGGAGAAAAGAAAGAAGTACAGTATAAAGAGTTTTGAGGATTTGAGAGAAAGAATTCTGGAAAAACATGGACAGTCTCAAGGCTAAAAGTCCATCTCCAGAGATCTTAATGTTCCTGTGTCTACAGTGCACAATATCATCAAGAGGTTTACAACTCATGGCACTGTAGCTAACCTCCCTGGATGTGGACGGAAGAGAAAAATTAATGAAAAATTACAACAAAGGGTTGTTCAAATGGTGGATAAAGAACCCCTATTAACTTCCAAACAAATTCAAGCTCATCTGCAGACACAGGGTATAACAGTGTCAGCTCACACGATCCGTCGCCATCTGAATGAAAAGGGATGCTATGGTAGGAGACCCAGGAGGACACCACTACTGACACAAAGGCAGAAGTTTGCCAAAACTTATGTGACAAAACCACAATCTTTCTGGAATGTACTGTAGTCAGATGAGACAAAAGTAGAGCTTTTTGGTAAAGGACATTGTAGCATTGTTGACAGAAAAAGGAAATGAGGCCTTCAAAGAAACAAACATGGTGGAGTTGCCTTGACTGATGATTACCAAAGAATTTTGGTGTGCAACATAGTGGCCAGTGTCAGAAAGCTGGGTCATGGGTCTTCCACAGGACAATGACCTGGAACACATTTGAAAAAGCTCTCAGATTTGGTTACAAACAAAGCATTGGAGTTTGGAAATGGCCAGCAATGAGTCCAGATCTGAATCCCAAAATTATCAAAACAGCAGTTGGGAAAAGGGATCCTTCAAATCCGAATGACCTGGAGCAATTTGTAAAAGAAGAGTGGTCCAAAATTCCAGTAGAGAGGTGTAAGAAACTCATTCATGGTTACAGGAAGTGATTGATTTGTTATTTTTTCCAAAGGAGGTACTACCAAATATTTAGTTTAGTAATATTTAGTGCCAATAATTTTGTCCAATGCATTTTTTGGGTTCTGTGTGGAATTGCATCATGTGTTGTTCCAATGCAAACATAAACAATAAACATGTGAGTAGCAATTGCAACAATTTTCTGAGAGAAGGGTTGCATTTTCTGATAGAATTACAAGGGTGCTGATATTTTTGGCCATGACTGTAGTTGACTGGGGCAGATCTAAAAGGTCAGAAATTTCACACAGTAATTTGTGGTAAAGTTGGTATCCTATGACTGTCAAGTCATTAACCTCTTCAATACAACCCATTCTACATGCAGAGACGGTAGAGACTGCATTGCCATGTGCTTTATTTTATGCACCAGTTAGTAAAGGTTTTGGCTGAAATGCAATAATCAGGTGCCCACATACTTTTGGCCATATAGTGTGTGTCAGTAGGTCAGAAATTGGGCTTAACTGTTTTATAGCTTTAATTCCAAGTGGATAAAAAAATCCAAATGCAAAATCTCTAATTTTTCTGTCAGACCAAATCACTTTGCTAAAAAAGAGTGAAAAGACAAAAAAGAAGGTGAAATACTAAGTACCATTTAAGTGATGAACTTGATCAGAGAAGTCAGATTTGGTTAAGCATGTTAGTGCTATATTGGTTCACCTTTGTTACCAGCATTGTATTTGTTCTTTTTGTGTGTCATTTAGTACTTTGTTTTATTTTTGCAAAGTAACATTTTTAAGTAAAAAAAAAACATCTTGAGATCTACTGACCAGTCTAAGACGGTCATATCTTCTGCAAGATGTTAGAGTGACTTTGTCTTTTTTCCAATCTTGCTATTGTTTCCTAGTCCAAACTCAGTGCAGAGTGAGATTGAAATTGCCCTCCTGCCTGACTCTTTCTTTGATACATGGTTTCAGTGTACATGTTGCGTTTCCTTCCATGTCTCACACTTAATTTGTACAAAGGTTCAAGTTCTAGCCTGAAACAGTCTGAGTTACATACTCATAAATTCATGCACTTTCATGTGCATGCAAAATCAGAACTATTCTGACTTTTTGTTTGGTGGTCCTTATAGGTTCACTAAAGTATTTTTCACTTACTGAATTTGGCTTTCCTACAAACTGTAACTAGATAAAGATTTAGATATAGAAGATAAAGAAACTTAGATAAAGAAAATTTAAATTTGATCACCAAGTATCATCCGTATTATTGCCGATATATTTCTGTACATGGATATAAACTTTATTTCTTATTTCTTATTTTGGTTATTTCTGTGTGTTTCTGCAGAAAACTGCTCTGCTCATACCTTATGGACCTTATTTGTTACTCCATGTTCACAATGTTCTTGTTCAAATAATATATAAATGTATCATTTTCTCTCCTTTGCTATGAAATCTAAACATAAAAAATGAGCCACCTTTAAAAACAGCTGATGAATGATTAACATATGGTTTTACCATTCTGGTATAGTTATTTTACCACAAAGGTAGGTAAGTTAGGTAGGTAGCTGACTACATTTATTCAAAATATTCATGTTATGTTATGTTAAGTGTTGGATTTGCTGCACCTTTGATAGCAATAGACAATTGTAGGTCTGTTTTGGCACTGCCAAAATTGCATTCTAACAGAATATGGTATGAAATCTGGTGTTATTTCAAAAGGTCTACAAAGAAAAATGACCTTTCAGAGATTTAATACAGTAAATATTATGAACATTAAATATTATAATGGCAATATGACAATATGGCTCTATTTGGAAGCAGTTGCATGTTAGAAGCAATATTATAATATTTATATATGACTTCTCGACTAGTACCAATATTGTTTTTGTTTACAAACAAAAAATAATTATTCTATTTCAGAGACTGACCAATTTGCAAATGTTCTCATCGATTATTGACCAGAAAATTTTAATAACCATCTAAAAGAGCACTGACTACATGTACATTAAGTTAATAGCTGTAGCAGAACAGTACTGTAGTGATGTTGCCTATCTTAATTTTTTGTGAACCCATTCAGGAGTATTTGGAATAGCTTGAACATGAGGAAAGACTATTGAATAATATTGGAAAAGCCAAAGAAAGCCAAATTCAAAACTATGACTGCTCAATTTTTCACCTTGTTGTAGAATTATGTGTCATGCATCCTTTAATTACATACATATTTCATGTTTTTCATGTAGTTAATTCATTCAGTATTAACCAAATCAGCAGCAATATTTGTCATAACATTTTAAACAACAAAAAGGCAACTGCACAATACTCTCTATTCCATGTCTTTTACAAAGGAAACTATACTGAATTATTCTTTCCGTATGAATTGTTAATTCAACAAAGAAATTAATGATTATAGTGATAGAAATGGTCATGAAAATATGTATAATTATTAACTAACCATTACATCAACAGTTTTCCCGTTTTATAATAATCACCATTTTATAATAATCACCTACGTGAGCACATTTTAGGGATTCAGCTCCATTAACTATCCTGCTCAGGACCAGCAGGCGCAATGCCAGTCCACCGTAAGGGACCAGGCAAACACACCTTTGCACACTCATCAACTCCTTGGGGGCACTTCACCTACCTTTTTTTGGGAGATGAGAAGAAGAAAAGTAAGTTTGTTTTTGAGCAACATAGGGGAAATGTAATAGCAACTTAAAGTAGTAAGTATAATTTATATAGCAACATTCTCAAACCCATGGTCACTTTACAATTTTTCTTATATGTTCAAATAGAAAATCTTAAAAGAATTAATACAATCTATCTCTGATTAGCTGATGGTCCTCACGTCACTATGAAGTTGGCTAGTAAGATACTAGCCACAAACCGTATTTACTGAGTTCTTTGGAGCTAGCAATATGCTGATACAGTTATGCAATAAGTAGATCTGATGATCAAATCTTCACCATCTTGCTCAGCTGGTATAGTACAGTGTATCAGGCACACAATGAATGCTTAACAGGCTCATGTTTGTGGAATACTGCAAGGTCAGTAAGTTTTACATCCAAAAAATAAATTCTCATATATTCATGTGAGAAACTTAGGACACCCCATTAAATATTTAGTTAGTTTTCTTTATTAAAAAATGTCGATCTTGTTTTTATTTGAACTTGTAGATGAAATTGATGTAGTTGCATGTAAACAACAAAAATCACAAAAGAAATCAACAAAAATGAGTATTTCATCTGAGGAAAAAGGTAGGACACCCTAAGCCCTAATAGCTAGTTTCTCCTTTAGCTGAAATTTCCCCCACTCGTCAATGCAGAATTCTTTCAGGTTTAAATAATGCTCTATAAAAATGTTCTGATAATTCGCACCTGATGTGATACACTTGTAGCTAATTTTATCCAGTTTAAGCACTACTTGTGAGGGTGTCATTACTTTTTCTTCACAAGAAGTTTTTTAATTACATTTTACAAATACTTTAACAAATGCCCATACATACTATGTTAAAAAAACTTTCCTTGGATGTCCTAATTTTTTCACATAACTGTATATATGCTTTATTTCTTGCAGCAAGTTTACAGTTCTATCACATAATAAAGTTGTTCTATTGGATTCAGATATATTCAGAATATTCCCCACAACATTACACACCCTCACCAACCAGGAGTATTGACGCAAGGTAGGTTGGGTCCATGGATTCATGCTCTTGGTGACAAATTTTCCATGAAAAAATTCATCAGGCCAAACCACATTTTTCCGGTCTTGTCTGTCTAGTTTTGCTGAGCATACGTCCACTGCAGCCTTGGCTTTCTGTTCAAAAGGTGGAACAACTGCAGTGTAGTACTCTAAGTTACTGTACTCTTTCTGTCACTTCAAACCAGTCTCACCATTCTCCACTGATCTTTCTCTTTAACAAGGCATTTCTGTATGAAGAAGTGCTGCTCAATGAATGCTTTTTTTTTAATTGCACCATTCTGAGTAAACACTAGAGACTGTTGTACTCGAAAATCCCAGATCAACAGTATTAGAAATACTCACACAAGCCCATCAACCACCAACAATCATGCCAGGGTCAAAATCATTGAGATCAACTTTCTTCCCACTTAATGACTCTGTTCTGAAGAAAGGGATTCCACTTCTTTAACTACTCTGATGTTAATGCACAGGATCCCTTCTTGTGCCAAGTAAGAATTCATGGATCTAGTATTGTTGTAATCAGCTCTTCAATCACAGGCTCTTTAGAATATAAGTGCCTGTGTGGTTTTTGTTTTAAAGAATTTTGCTTTAAGGCAGGAGCTGCATAGCCATCAATGTATTGAACGCTAATTAATGTAATTCAAGGCCAGGCTAACATATGGCTCTGAAGGTCAACTGAAACTGTAAACTCAAACATCAGCACCTGGTATCACTTACCTCTTTTTTTTCCCCTAAGGTTCTTCCAGTGTATACTCACTTATCTCTCTGTCTTACCAAAGAGTAATAATGGCTTTGAAACACCAGACTCCACAGAAATTGCCCTTGAGGTCATTAGTGAGAAACTTCATGCCACTAGATCTGAGACCCAGCATGACTGGTTTGCTTCTTACCTGGAGGGGCAGCAATATCAGGTAATCCATCCTGCTCTGTGCCACAATCTCACTGATACTCTACAGCACAATTCAACTGATTTTTTTTTTCTAAACCTGACTTAAAAGAAGCACTTTGTCCATTATTAAAAAAGAAAAAGAATATAGACTAACACCCACAACCCTAGAACAGGCTGTAACCAATAATCAACCATGCCAAATAAACCAAGTGGGTGGTAACTCTCAACGTAATGCTACCATGTTTTACTGTCCGAATGTTGTTCTCAGAGTGATGACCAATGTTGGGGTTCCACCAAACACAGCACTTTGTACTAATTGCTACATTTCTCATATAACATATTCATCCACCTGTTTACCAAGTCCTTGTGTCCAAGAACGTGTATTTATTTTCATTCAACAATATAGTTGTTCAAGGATAAATGTATCACACAAACAGAGATGTCCTTCCATGAGTTAACTAAATGCTATAAGTGCCTGTCATGATAAATGTTGGGCAAATGCTGAATGTTTGGCCAGTAGCTGTGTCTGTGTAATTATATCAAATTCTGATTAATATTGTTCTTTAAACAGTATTATTCTGATTTAAAGAAAGATTTTCACTCATCACTTCTGACACTTTGTCTTCTATAGACAAGCTCATATTACAAAACTGCTTTGTAGTGCTTTAAAAACCTTTTAAAAACAACAGTTCACGACGATTAAAATAGCCTTTAGAAACCTCGGTTCAAACATGAGTTTTTCTGACCAGTGTCCAAAAATCTCTAAGAGAAGGAGAGTTTCATGTTTGAACAATTACTTTTGTTTGTCATGTTTGCATGATTGTTACCATGATGATATTGTATCATTACAAATAGATAATATTTAGTCTATATAAAAGCTATAGTTCTTTATAATCATCAGTTTAATCCTACAGGATTGGGCACCAATAAAAAGGCAGTGTAAGTGAGATAGGTGATGTAAACCACAGCAATGAAAGTAAAAATCAAAAGCATAATCATTCAGTTCTAAGTGGCATTTACATTGTGCTTTGATACAAAGGTCATTCATACTGCTGAATTCAGATAAGAAATGTTGACTGTGAGAATTCATTTGGGTTACAGAAATAATCATGCAAGGTTTCTTTTTCCCCAGGACTTTGATTTCAAAACTAAATGATGGCCATCCTCTATTTATTATTCCTACAATGAAACATTTTTTTTTTATTTTATCTGTGTAAAATTCAGTAAATGTTGGTATGGTTTAGCACAGCACAGCATAGCCAAAATATACATAACTTTTTCTGTATACAAACAATAAATTTCCTGACACAGAGGCAATATATAAGTGTAGACAGTGTCATGGGGGTAAAATGAGACATTTTTATTGCAAGTTATATTGCAGTTTGTGAGCGGGAATGTAAGTTTTGTTGTGGAAAAAGTTCAAATATGAACACACATTCACACACTCATTCAGACCTAGGAGCAATTTATTTTAGACAGTTACCTTCTAGCATGATTTTGGGAGGTGAGAGGCTACTGGAGAACACCAGAGGAAACCCTCAGAGACAATACACAGATACTACATTATTATATTACCCACATGTTTATAATAGAACTATGAAACATGGAACTGTGAGTCAGAAATGATTCCCATTAAGTCACTGCATGCTTTAATATACAAATAAGCTCTGAAGGGGAAGAGGGGAAGGAAAAAAAAACAAACAAAAAAAAAACCCTGTCCTGTGAACAAGGTTAGGAGTTTTGGGCCTACAAACCAAAGAGGTTCTGGAGAGGAGTACACAGGAGAATCATGAACTCAGCAGAGTGAACAGACCATTCAGGCTACACTTTTAGATTTCCCTCACAATGCTTATCCCTATACCACATAAGCATGTCATGCCCTCTGTCCATCTTATCGTTTAGTCCTTTGAAAGTATGCTGTGGATAAAATAATGTTGCAAACATATACCTCACATTATCTGAATATAAAAAAAAAGCAAAAGACAACTTTAAACAGCCAAATTCACTTTACAGAAATAACTTCATGAATCAAAAATCTTGATTGACGTAAAATGACGTCCATGTGTTTAATTTCCTTACAAACTGTCCAATATTCATTCCTTAGAAAATAGCAGATATATTTCCATACCTCTGTAGCAGTTGAACACAACCTCAAAAGTAAAAAAAAATGCTGGTTTGGATGCTGAACCATGATTAATACTTAATAAACCTCTTCTTAATGTAAAAATCTGATGTATTTATGCTAGATTACATCCACCCTTTTCAAAGTATGTGGGATTTCATTAACTTTGGGTGCACAAATAGACCTCTCACAATTGTCTAGAACAGGGGTGTCAAGCAGAGTGTAGTTCCAACCCTGCTCCAACACACACACACACACACACACACACACACACACACACACACACACACACACACACACACACACACACACACAC
>JAOTRN010000012.1:534696-552309 GCA_028566695.1 Bagroides melapterus
ATTAGTTGTATCAGGTGTGTTTAATTAGGGTTGCATCTAAACTCTGCAGGGCTCTGGCCCTGAGTTTGACACCCCTGGTCTAGAATGTCTGTGTACCATGTAGATTTAAGATTTACCTAAAATATGGGGTTTACCACATACTTGTTTCAGCTTGACAATGCCCATATGCATGCTCCACGTGGTTTGCCAAGGTTGCTGTGAAGAACTCTAGTCCCCAATAAACACCTTTGGAATGAACTCTAATTTTGACTGTTCTGACAAGCCTTCTTGTTCAATATCACTAAAATATCACATATTCTTGTGGCTAAGTGAACAGAAATTCCAATAGCCATATTACAAGATTTATTTAAAAGCCTTCTAAAAGACTGGAGGCATAGCAGCAAAGAGGCTACTAAATCTGGAAAGAGATGTTCAACAATAATGTGTGGGTATGATGGTCAGGTGACCAAGAGGTTTTGGCCATACAGTATTCTTTTTATTTATAATAAATAACTCAACTTATTTATTTCATAGTGTACAGGCCACAGCAGTAGTACAGTAACTTACATAGACCTCAGTTGTGTTTGGTCAAAGATCAGCTTGACAAAAGTGACAGGGTTATCAATCAGAGACAAATGAGTGCAATGAATACAATCAGACACGTTTTCAACCCTTACAAATAGCTCGGTGTACTGTGATAATGAGGACAGTGGGGAAAGGAGGGGTTAGATATGTGATTATCAAAAACATCATTCAACTGACACAACATGACAACACCCCAAACAGAACGAAACAAAGCTATGGTTTTTGGAAAGTTAAGCTCATGTTCACAAGGTTTATTCAGGTTTCTCATGATCAAGAGAAATTATGGTCACTTATGAAACTGTATTCCTCATGTTTCCTCATTCATCTTAAATATTAGAACAATGTTTAAAATTCTGAAATAAAATTGAGGAACTGTCCACATTAAAGTTACCAGATAAATGAGGCTGTTGGTAATAGGAATTTAAATTGAGGGCAATGAATGAAAGTACATAGAAAATTTTGATTTAAAAAAAAAAAAAAAAGAAAAAACTAGACTGCGGATATCATTGGAGAGTTGCTTTTCTGTATAGCAATAGTATTAAAGAAGAAGCTGTCATTTTGCCTAGATATACAGTCCTTGTTGAAACAAGACAACTTGAAAACAGTTATGGAAAACAATTAATTCAATCACAAGTAATTGCTGATTTTCTGTGCAACAAGAGGGACTACTGCACCCTGCTCATGACATTGGCTTAGTCAGAAACTACAAATTCTGCACAAGAAGAACAGTAGTGGGTGCTGTTTCTTTAAACTGAGTTTATGTGAGAATAGATGGCTCACAGGATGTTCACATAAAAGGCATTACTTCTTCAAATGGGTCAATATAAGCTGCATCATTAAAACTTTGTCATAAACAGAACAAGTATTAGAATGATAACTATGACAAACAGGATTAAAATCACCAGCATCTTTCGATTTTTTTTTTGGTACTGTTCAGCCTAAAGGGACAGGAAAAGCTATTGTTAATATTTGGAAAGCACTAAATGTATTATCAATGATATTGTTGATAAAGAAGGCAAGAGATGGTCATTTTTGTTGGAAAAGGGTATTACTAAAGATGGATATTACCTTTTGTAACTGTTTCAGTCCATCTTCCGTTTTGATGCAGGCTTGCTCCACATTGAAGTCAATTCGGTCAAGAACTGTACCCTGTTTTAAGTACACAGATAAACCTACAAATTGTTACGTAATCAGAGGCAAAACATTCTGCACAAAATGCAAAATCACTGACCTGCTCTACCACCATACCAGCCAGATCTCGAAAAATCTCATTAAGATCAGAGATAGACTGTACAATTTGCTGGATGTCTCGCTCCCGCTCTTCCACCATTACTGTGTTTTGTTCCACCAGAGCAAGCTGGTCATCTGTAAAACCCTGACAGAGCAAGAGTGCGTGTGAGATGGAAAAAGAAAGAGACAAGGGGGAAAAAAAAATGTGTTTTTTGTTGATGTGCATCAACATGGTGCTGTATTCATGAATTCTAACTTGTGAAATGTTTAACTTTAGTTTCAACAAAAATATTTTAAGAGAAATATTTGACAAGCCCATTTGACAATATTTGCTAAGCCCTGATGGAACTGGATGCTAAACAGTAGACATGAGCAATGTCTTAACTGTTTGGGACCTGAGCATCTTTAACTAGAACTTACAGTCTTACTCTAAGTGCCTAATGCCAAATACAAAGTGCCTAGCATGCTATAAAAGATCTGCTGGAAACTTGACAGTGTCCAATATTCAGCAATGTGCAATTTAACTCCAAGGCCTACTAGGGAACAAAGCCAAACTCATCTCTGTCACAATGAAAGGAATAACAGCAGCCATCAGTGTCCATGTCACGACCCCGGTCTGATCAGCCCAGACCGTCTCTTGTGTTTTGTTTACTGTGGAGCTCGTGGCGCGCTGTCATAGCACTGTCACGTGCTCTGGTGTCGCGTTTCTCCTCTCCTATTGTTTCCTCGTTAGTGTCTTAATTGTGTCATCACCTGCACCTGCGCCCCATTGTTCTCCTGCCTATTTATTCCTCGTGTGTGTCTTTGTCTCTTGTCAGTCCGTCTTTCTCGCCGTACTGTCCGGTTCGCGCTAGTCGCGATTTTTTGTCAAGTCAAGTCAAGTCCTGTCTTTTCCCTCTCGTTTTCGGTTTTGTTTTCTATTTTTAGTTTGCCTTATTGGGTGTTTTTCCTCCTCGTTCATTTGCTCTCTCTTTTCCCCTTTTTGTTTGCGCGCCTTGCGCTTTTGTTTTGGCAGCACGAGCACGCGTGCGGTTTTTCCGCTTCGGCGCGTACACGCGCTTGCTCTTTTCTTTCAGTGTTCCAGTCTGCGTCAGAGACTCCAGAGCTGTTTTTCCCTGTTTGTGTGGATTAGTTTTTGTTTCTGTTTTTCAGTTTTCTTCGTCCTGTCCTGCCTGTCCTGCTGCCCTCGCCAGTCGCTCCAGCCCTGATCTCCCTCCGGCCGTGTATCCACTGGTCACGCGCCCCCGGCTCTGCCGACCGTCTTTTTCCTGATACCTTTTCTCAATAAACTGTGTGTTTGCACTGCATCTGGGTCCGCTGTCTGTGTTTGTCCTGACAGAACGGACTGACCAGCACCATGGACCCAGCAGGAACGGAGTCTGAGGGCAACTTCCTCAACCTCTCCCTGGCGGATCGCTGGGGCATTCCCCCCGTGCCGCTCTCCTCCCCAGTCAGGACCCACTCGCTGGAGGGCAGGCATCTGTTCACAGTCACCCATTGCACCCCCCCTGTAAGTCTCTTAGTGTCCAGCAACCACCGTGAGAGCATTTTGCTGCTGTTGATGAACTCTCCGGAGGCCCCGGTCATCCTGGGGCATCCCTGGCTGAAGCGGCACAATCCTCACGTGGATTGGTCGGGCAATTCTGTCATAGCCTGGAGTCCGTCTTGTCTCAATTCATGTCTGGGTGCTGCTCGTTTTTCTGGTTCTTTCTCTCCCTCTGTTTTGCAGGAACGAGCAGCAGATCTTACCGGGGTCCCGGCGGAGTACCATGATCTACGGCAGGTGTTTTCCAAGGCTCACTACCTCCTCACCGGCCGTATGACTGTTCCATCGATCTCCTCCCAGGCACTTCTCCGCCCAGGGGTCACCCCTACTCCCTGTCCGTCCCAGAGAGAGAGGCCATGGACAAATACCTTCAGGAGTCCCTTCGAGCCGGGCTCATCCGTCCCTCATCTTCCCCAGCTGGCGCGGGATTCTTCCTCGTCAAGAAGAAGGATGGCACCCTGCGACCCTGTATCGACTACAGGGGTCTCAATGACATCACGGTAAAAAATAGATACCCCTTACCGCTCATGTCATCTGCTTTTGAGTTGTTGCAGGGTGCCAAGGTCTTCACCAAGCTAGACCTTCGAAACGCCTACCATTTGGTGCGCATCCGGGAGAGCGATGAGTGGAAGACCGCATTCAACACCCCCATGGGACACTATGAATACCTGGTTCTTCCGATAGCTGCACCTCTCACGGCGCTTACCTCCTCCAGGGTCGCGTTCAGGTGGAATAGTAGTGCTCAGGGGGCCTTTGATAACCTCAAGTCCTGTTTTATCTCTGCTCCTGTGCTTGCTTTTCCAGACCCTGAGCTCCAGTTCATTGTCGAGGTGGACGCCTCCGAGGTCGGGGTCGGCGCGGTCCTGTCCTAGCGGTCCCCTAAGGATGGGAAAGTTCACCCATGTGCCTTTTTCTCCCATCGGCTGAGTCCCGCGGAGCGCAACTACAATGTCGGTAACCGGGAGCTGTTGGCGGTCAGGCTGGCTCTGGGTGAATGGCGTCACTGGTTGGAGGGGGCAAAGCAACCCTTCCTGGTCTGGACGGACCACAAAAATCTTGAATACATCCGTTCAGCCAGGAGGCTTAATGCTCGCCAGGCCCGCTGGGCCCTCTTCTTTGGCCGTTTTAACTTCTCCCTCTCTTACAGGCCCGGCCCTAAAAATATCAAACCTGACACCCTGTCCTGCCTCTTCGAGCCTCCTAAAGCCCCGACGGAGGCCAAGACCATCATTCCCAACGGCGTGGTGGTTGGAGCCCTCACCTGGGGCCTCGAGGAGCGAGTCAGGGCCGCCGAGCGAGAGGGAGAGGTGCCAAGAGGGTGCCCGGTGGGTGCCCTATTCGTCCCCGCCGACCTCAGGTCCGAGGTTCTCCAGTGTGGCCACGCATCGAGACTAGTCTGTCACCCAAGAGTTCGACGATCGCTGGCTGCCATCCGTCAGCGGTTCTGGTGGCCCTCCATGAGGGCCGATGTCAGGCAGTTCGTGTTGGCTTGCTCAGTCTGCGCTCGCAACAAGAGCTCGAATCAGCTTCCCGTTGGTCTGCTTCAACCCCTGTCCGTCCCTTCCCGTCCCTGGTCCCACCTTGCCCTGGACTTCGTCACTGGTCTTCCTCCCTCAGGAGGCAACACTGTAATTTTGACGGCTGTTGATCGCTTTTCCAAGGCGGCTCATTTCATCCTCCTCCCCAAGCTCCCCACTGCCAAAGAGACCGCTCAGGCCATGATCAATCATGTGTTCCGCATCCACGGTCTCCCTGTTGACATGGTTTCTGACAGGGGTCCCCAATTTGTCTCTCGGTTTTGGAAGGAGTTCTGTCGACAGATCGGGGCCTCAGCGAGTCTGTCGTCAGGTTTTCACCCGCAGACCAACAGGCAGTGTGAGCGAGCCAACCAGGATCTCGGTAGAGCCCTCCGCTGTCTGACATCGCACAATCCGAGCTCCTGGAGCCAGCAACTTCCTTGGATCGAGTACGCTCACAACTCCCTTCCAGTAACGTCCACTGGTCTTTCACCCTTTCAATGTTCCCTTGGTTACCAACCCCCTCTGTTTCCCTCACAGGAACCTGACGCGGCGGTCCCATCTGCCTCCGCCTTCGTCCAGCGGTGTTGTCGCACCTGGAGGAGAGCGGAGAAGGTCTTGGCCCAGACCTCTAGACGTACCAAGGCTGCGGCCGACCGGCGCCGTACCCAGCAACCCACCTACCACTGTGGTCAGCGGGTATGGCTCTCCACCAAGGACCTGCCTCTCAGGGGACCTTCTCGCAAGCTGGTCCCCAGGTTCATTGGTCCATACCGCATCACTAAGGTGCTTGGTAAGGAACCCTTGGTCGGGTTCACCCTGTTTTCCATGTATCCAGGGTTAAGCCTGTGCTGTTTTCCCCCCACAGCCCGCCTGTCTCTGCCCCGGGCGGGCAGGGTTTTTCAGTTTTCTTCGTCCTGTCCTGCCTGTCCTGCCGCCCTCGCCAGTCGCTCCAGCCCTGATCTCCCTCCGGCCGTGTATCCACTGGTCACGCGCCCCCGGCTCTGCCGACCGTCTTTTTCCTGATACCTTTTCTCAATAAACTGTCTGTTTGCACTGCATCTGGGTCTGCTGTCTGTGTTTGTCCTGACAGTCCAGGTGCTCAGCCTAGGCTTGGGATGATAGATGATATTATTGTGAATTGTCAATAGTTTCCATTTGTGTTTTGTTTAACAATCAACAAAAATAAAATTAGTTGCATCTCAAAAAAATTTATTATTTTTAGACTACTTTATAGGCTATGATGAACTATAATATCTCTGACCTTTAGAGTAGCAAAATATCTTTCTGATAAAATGTATCTTCTCTTGTCAATGCTTGCCAAACAGATTATGATCAAGATAAGGCTTAAATTCAAGAAGTAAAACAACAACTTGTTTATCAAGCCTACTTTGGGTATGAAGCTATAGTGTCCACAACTTCTTCCATTTAATACCATTTGGAAAATGCTATGACTTCCACCTGGGCAACACTAAGAGCAGTATCAGACTTACATTAAAGCAGCAACATGAGTTCACTAGCTTCAAAAGTTCACTTGTGAGTTTGAATGATTCTTGCCCTCAAACAGGAACAGTGTATAACACTGAAAAAAAATTACTGTATTTTAATCCTAACTGTACTGTATTTCAATCCTCAACAGATTACATGACTGGAATGCTGCACGTATCTTCAACTTAGATCAAAAAAGAAATTCTCATTCTCAGTAGGGCACATAACTAAGAGGCAGGGTGATTCTTGTAATTTAAAGAGATCAGTACTGGAGTGATTCATCCTCAGTAGAAAACATATCAATACCAGAATGATTCTCTTTCCCAAATCTTAGATGACTAGCAGCATTTCAGGTACCAAGGATCAGAATCAAATATGAGCAATATTATCCCTCTTGACAATTCTGATAGACCATCAAGTTTCAGAAGGAAAAGTCCTAGCAGTCTGAAACCTAAACAAGTTAAAGGTAGCTGGCATATGCAACCAATAAGATAATGAGAGGCTCAGGGTGTAAATGTGAGGACACAGTCACAAAGTAATCACTTTGATGGTAGTATTTGGCCAAAAAGTGTGCAAAAAAACTTTGTTCCCAAAGGAAACTGTGGCAGTCCTCAACTTAATCAGGAAAACACAGTATCAGTTGTTTATTGTTGTGTTCAGAGATAGCACTAATCAAATAACTAGGAGCATTATCGGGCCAATTCCATACAAAAATGGCAGATCGTGTTATAAAGGGAAAAAATTTAATTGAGCCAATCTTGTAACTGTAATGATAAGACTATTCCCTGCCAGCCCAGTAGAGGGGGTGCTGGCAGGGGATTGGACTTCTTGTATGTCTCCTTGTTCCACGTTCTGTGTCTTTTATTTTGAAGTCTGTCCTTACCTTGTCTTGTCTTGCTTCCCTGTCCCACCTGTGTCTTGTTTAGTAATCATTGCTCGTTTGTCTGTTCTCCCCTGTGATTGGTTCTTTGTTTGTATTTAGTCCTAGTGTTCGCCTCAGTCTTTGTCGGTTGTTGTATGTATCTTTATGCTGTATTATTTGAATTCAGCCTTAGCCACCTAGTTTTGTCTTTGTTTCCTCCTTGCCTTCCCCTGGATTACTTTTGTTGGTTTGCCTTTCCCTGGATTACTTTTGTTTGTTTTGGTTCTTGTTTGTTTAAATGAAACATTATATCTGCATTTGGATCCCCTCTCTTCTTCCCTGGACCTCCTCACACGTTACAGTAACAAATTATAAAGAAATGTGTTTGGAAAAGAAGCTTGAAAATTATTCATAGAGGCTAAATTGATTTGTGATATTGAGGACTGATTATAATTATATTTATAATTGATATTACATATATTTTATTTGCAATGTAAGGCATTTGTGACCGCTACTGTTTTGTAAGTTGAGTAGCCATATATTTTTTATGTATTTTTGTAAGTGCTTCAGTTAATGAAAAATGAATTACTTAAAAAAGATTTAGAAAAGATTAAAAGATTTTTTACTTTAAAAGATTCAAAGTAGTTTTAAAGAAAAAAAAACATTTTAGTTGGGTATCATCAGAATTCAGAATCTGTCAGTATTATGGGGAAAAAAGGGTCATCATGATATCTCTACTGCTTTTATTTCTTACCCTGTCATGAAGTGCTATGCCTTCATCTTCCTCCATCAAAGGCCCAGAGTCAAAGAAGTGCTTGGACCTTTCTTCACGATTTTTAATGCCTGAGGAAGACATAAAAAAAAATGGTTAGAGGAGCTGTACATGGTAAAGCATTTTTCAATTAGAATGTAAAAGTATTACTTTGTTTTGGAACCTACCATTTATTTTCATGTTACATTTTCAATATTTGGGAGACAACCTTATCCACCCTAAAGTGACTTACATTTATTTTTTTTATAGTACAGAGCAGTTGAGTGTTAAGGGCCTTGTTTAAGAGCCCAGTAGAGGTAGATTAGTGGTGCTGGTTTTTGAACTAAACACCTCTGATGAGTAGTTCAATGCAATGTGATTTATTAAACTCTGGTAGTAAAACATTTTTACAAGATATATGAAGATAATTTATGTAGATATATTTATGTAGCTTTTCCTGTAGGTAATAGCTTTAATAAGAATGCAGTGGTTGATTACAAACAAAATTCTCTTTATTCTACAAAATGTGACTGAAATACAGTAACACCATTGTGGTACTAATGCATTATTTAGTAGGGTAAAACTTTTGGATCCACTCCAAGTATTCCTGCCTCTACTGATATTGTTGCTCCCTCAGTTTTACAGATGTGTTATGATATTTAACAAGTTTTATAAGCATAAAAGAGAATTTAATAGTCCAAAACAAAAAGACAGTTCCATAGAAGGAACCTGTAGAAGCAGGGACATTGATTGATTTACATTAACCAAATTCAAAAGTATCAATAAACACACCAAAACATCTCTTAGACAATATTTTTATCTTTTCACACAGTAAAACAGATTAGAGCACAAACTGACAGGTCAGTTCATTTGTGTGCCAAAACACACAAATAAATGTATCATTCAAGTTGTTCTTTCCCAATTTATAATAATGCAAAAACGTGCACTCAATGCAAAATCTCTCATTAAACAAATCCCAGTAGCCACTTTCCTAAAATGACTTAAAATGTAGGTTAAGTACAGGAGAGTTACATTAAAGGGTGCATGCACACTCACGTTTCAGGTAACTTGACTGTGTGTGTCTAAAACTGGTTGAGAGCTCCTGAAGGCTCTGTGCCAATGAGGAGATGACGTTTCTGAGCAGCCTTGCCTCCTGTTCTGTACAGTGACCAGACCGAGACTGCAGACCCACCACTGCACGCTGACAACGATGAAACATCTACACACACACACAAAACCACATTATAGCCCATAGATGATTAACAGAAATATTTATTACCAGCTGGTTAAAATACTTAATCCAGAGAAGCTTTTTTCCCCCTCATCTGTTGCTTTATACTGTATACGATATACTGAAAACAAGCTGAGAAGAAAATAACTGGTAGAGTTCACACTCTAGTGACAAAATAATTAGACAGCATTTCAAGTACAATGTTCAGCAATCAATTTCTCTTTCACATTTAAGCACCCACGAATCAGGGAGCACAAAAATCTGAACAACATCCATTTATTGTGTTGTAATGAATTATGGGTGGGGTTTAACCTGTGTGATTTCCTGTGTAGTGATCTCAATGCCATGTTCCTCCTTGGTGCTGTCATCCAGTGTAGGCCGATTCATGTGTCTATCATGCAGACCTGCCAGCTCCTTCATTTTCTGCCGTATACGTGTGATCTCATACTGAATCTGCAGAAAAAGGGCAATATCTCACATCATCTGGAACTGAAGACCATAATAATAGAGACAGAAAACTTATACATTAAATTCAGTTAAGTAAGCTACTGGTTAGCCATCACTACAAGATGAATGACCTATGCATGTATTTTGTAACTTAAAAGCACAGCATGAAAATGAATGTGTTGAAAAAGGGCAAAACTTCAATTAAGAAATAATGATAAAATATTCTTGAGTATTATAATTTGTGTGGAATTCTACTTACAATATATTGTGTAAAAGAGAAAATATTATACTTGCTTTACCTCATCTACACCATCTATCCATTTGGGTGAGAGCCTTTTAGTGACACCGATGCCGACCTCTGGATCCAAACTAATTCCAGATACCAGAGCCATTCGATCATCAACCAGCTATTGACAAAAACGGTGACAGTCTGTGATATGAACAATCACTGTTCATAGCATAGTTTCTTAAACAATATCAAAATTTCTCCTACCGAGATGCAAAATGATTGAAAGATACCTCATCATACTCCTAATTTGATTGACAGAGCCCAGTAGAGTCCCATCCAATAAGGTAAGAAAGAGAAAGTAGAGATGGGATCAGGTAGAAAAGTGACAGCAAATGAGTCCAAAGCAGAAGGCAGAGATCAGCATCAAAAACACATAAGGATTAGGCCAAACATTACTATGCCCAAAATAAAAAAAAACCTAGAAAACACCTGTGGTTTATTAGTAATGTAAAAAGAAAATTCCAAACCCCAACATAAATCCCAAATCAAGAACAGGTTTAGCATCTTTGAAAATTAGTTTTAATCAGTTGATAAAAAAACAGACTGCATCAATAACTCAAAACACCACAAATTACTTTTCCCAAACAAACAATATACTGACCAATTCACATGAAATTTTCAACAACAAAACTAGCAAATATAAGCAGGTGTCTAGAAAAATATAGCAAGTACTACTTGGGTTAAATCACTGGTCAGTTATCACAAAGCATGGCCATCTTAGCCATCACTTAAGGGTCTAAACTTTTAAAAGTTTAAACTTTTTGTTCTGCTTTAGGTATAATGATTTTGAGCAACAGCTATTTTTTTTTTTTTTTTTAACAACCTGTTTCGCACATTGCTGTCAATGAACATACAGCCAACACACAGAGTGCACCCCAAACAACAACTATTCACATGCTAGATGTGACACCCCACTCTTTAGTTAGAAGATGCAGGAAACGTCATGCTACAAAAATTCATGTATTATATCAAATGTTTTATTTCATAGACATACGACAATATCAGAACAAACCTTGAACAAATACTGGTGTCTCAAAAGACTCAAGGATGCATGATACAGTGAAAAAAAAACCTTTTAAAATGACAGTGAGTTTCAAGTACAAAATCTTCTAGTTCAATATCTAGTTAGCCATCTGGAGATTTGTAAGTTATCCCTATTGTCTGGTTGCTTTTTTTCTGTGATGCAGCCAAGTGGCTAGAAAGCCACAAATGTTCCCACAAATATCGTTTGGTCCATGTAGTCAAATCTGTTCAACGTAAACATCTAGAGACTATTAAGTGTAGAAAATCAGAGATCAACTGTTTATGAAACAAAGCACGCATCTGACACTATCAAACATCCCCCATGACGAAAGCCACAGCAATAACATTTTTACTGCCCATGAAAGTTTATGTTTAATTTGAGAAAACAGTTTTTCAGTGAATTTGTTTTTAGAGGGTTTCAATGCCATGGTAACTCACTACATGATGTCATTTGACCTTTGTGCACTCAAGCTGCACTGGAGCAGTTTTTATTCTCAAATCTCAGTCCCAACTTGGCCCAATTATCTACCTTTCCATGCTGAACACTATTGGCCAGCACAATGAAAAAGTTGATAACCAGCGTGATGAAACTTAATAATACGGGTTGGACTTATTTGGCTTTGTCAACTCAAAGTTTTTTTTACTCAAGTTTGTTCAACTCAATTCAAGCAACAGGCCTCTTGACATTCATGGTGGGTTGAAAATAATTATCAAAAACATTTCGAAATTTATAAACAATATGACACACCACTCAATTCTAACAAGCTGGATCTGGTTTACTTAAATAATTCATGAGTGGTCATATGGATCTGAGTGACTGTGCCTGGGCCAAATTGTGAAGGCTAGATGACTGTGTCAGGGCATTTGCAAAACAGCAGGTCTTTTGTGGTATTTCCGGTATGAAGTGGTTCATATCTGTAAAAAGACATTCAAATAAGGGCAAAAGGGGAAATGTCAACAGGGTCACTGGTGGCTAGTTAAAGCAAAAGTTAAAGCTGCTCGCTTGTCAGTTTAGTTGACTATCTTGTTGCTACAAAAGACAATCATGAAGACATCCATGTTTTTCCCACTTTGTAGCTTAAGTGCATGAAGGTCAAATGACAAATTAGCTGCTATCTAAAGAAGAACCTATTAAAAGTACAAAAACAGAATGTTTGTCAGTTAAAAGTATCCTCAAAATCAATCCTCTTAATGCTTGAAACTTCTCACATGCATTAAAAACTACCCTAGGGTAAATATTCCAAACCAAACAATAAATATCAAGCAATAATTCCACAAATCCTACACATGAATACTCAATTACTGCTAAATACACCAATGCCTCTTAACCCATGAATATCATAGGAATGTTCAACACGCCCAAATCCCAATATAAGTAAGATCATAGCCCAAACTCAAATATACACAGTCCCATGACCTTTAATTTCTCCAAACAGAAATATAAACACCACATTGGCCGCTAATGCCCCCAAAGACTGTACCCCTCTAATTGCCCCAAACCCCTTGCAACATCAAGGGACACTGCACTTTTATTTAATATTTCTTTCCAATTATATTTTAGTTCCCCTTGTCAAAAAAGTCCTGTTGGATTTTCAGCTAATCTTGTAGGCTTTTATTTGATTTTAAGATTCCTGTAAGCATCTTAAGATAATAATTCATAAAATGCAAAGTCTGAAAGAAGCTGTTTTAACTAACTGTTTAAGTAATAACTAAAATTTGTAAACATATTTATTCAGCAACTTTCATGAATTAAGAAACATTCTAAAAATCACACACTGAATTTGCATATAAACCTGAATAGGAACCCAAATGGATACTATAAAAACCCTCTAGAAGTAGTCTTACAGGACATTTATGACTTATTATATAAGAAAATTCCTAGTCTTATAGGAAAGGTTCCAAAATATGATTACCAGAATAATTAGAATTCTATAAAATTTTTAACAGGGAACATTTAAAGTACTGTGTATTTCATGTATGTAATGCTAACCCTAACCCTAACCCTATTGCAAACAGTGCACCATCTCTACCCAAACCCAGGTGCATGCTAAGGGGCTAAAGTTAAGACGATTCTATGGTACCACGCACTTTGGGGGCCCTCAGAGAGGCCCAACCTTATGTTCATAGGGCCCAAAATTGCTAGCGGAGCCCTGCCCAAACCATCTAGTATTAAGATGAAACACTAAGTGAAGTTAAAAACATGAGCTGTAATAATACTAAGTTATTAGTGTTTTCAGAAGATACAAACTCGTGTGACCACTATAATTTATACAAGCAAAACTGCCTATTAAACAATAGGCATGTACCATAAGTAGATCAAATATATCTAAATACCAAGGATTCCTACGACACCTTCTACTCAGCTGGCCCTCATGCCATAGTGGTTATGGGTAAAGCTAAATGTCACTCAAAATTATATAAAGGGCAAACAGGAGAGGCAGTTCCTTGACTTGCTATACGACGTTGTAAATTATACATTAGGCGATGTTTTAAAGCAGAGTCAACTTACAACATAGCTGTTTACTAAATATTATACTATGACTCAATCGCAACCAAACCAATTCAATTCAGACAATTAACATGAGACTCACCGCAGCATTGCTACGTGTATTCAGAGTACGACGGGGCTCATATGTACTCACTTGCTCAGCCAATATCTGTCGGTTTTGGATCGCATTGTTCCGCATTAATAAGAAGGCATCGGTCAGGCGCCTAGTTGCCATGACTACTTTCAGTACATAAGAGGGCAGGTTAGGGCGATCAAATAATGGCTGTATGCCTCTGGCTCGCTTTCTGCCTACAGACTTCAGCAGGTAACCAATGCTAGCAATGTAGCTTGCAATAGAGCTGACAGCCACCGAATAACAATTTGTCCGGTGTAGTCTCAATGGCTTCGTAGGCGCCGCAGTTTCTATTCTAAAACAACGATAAAGAACGATAATATAATAGGTCTGGTGTCCGTTTTAACTTAAAGCGTGAAAAGACCACTTCATGGCAACTAAGATATGTAATACGTATACATGATATTACATCATCATATCCGCTTTAATCGAAGACATTTGAAGAAACAGCGAGAGGCTACAAACAACAAGAGCATCATGGACGCTTCCGGGAAAAGCTTCAGCCAATTGGTCGCACTTCTTCTTATAATACGCCCTCTAGATGTTTCGTCTGTTGCAAATACAAAAGGTTACGATTACTATTAAAAATGAATTTTAAAAAATCTATATTGTGTTACCTAATCCTATTAATTGCATATCTCTATGGCTAAAATATTGTAGGAGACACACACTGAATAAATATAATTAAACTCTTCAAATTAAGGTGGTTGAGATCCAACTGATCTGTATATTCCCGCCACCTACTGGACTGGAGTGTGGAAAGATATTAAAAATTTAATAAAAATTGAGATACGTCTGTATGGCTTTTAGTGAGAGCTTCAGCCAACGTGCCAGGGTCTTTATGGATATGAGCTATGGCAACAATCCTGTTAGGCATTGACAAAATTCTGTTGTTCTTCATGAAGATTTCAGAACTTCATTGAGACGAGGCCTCCACTGTTAGGATCCTGGGGTATCAAGAGAAGCACCTGCTCCAGTTGGATTCCGCTTCATGAAGTTTACGTTTTTGAAAAGGACATACCATCGAGGACAACAACCTCCTAACTTGTCAGACTGTATATTTCTTTAATTAATCGAGTGTCACCCAAGTGATGTTTGATACATATGTTTGATATCTCTTGATGATAGGCCAAATGCAATGAATAAAATTGGCAGCAATATTTTTAGGATTTACAACTTCCAAAAATCCTATGATGCCAAAAGTAGTTTTTGCACATTATGCAAATGATCAAAAATCAGTCATGGTGAAAATTAGTGTGCAGGGCCTGATATCCTCTGTATTTCAGCCTGAGAATGTATTTCATGTTTGGCTCAAATTCATGTAATCATTCATGAATTTCAGGTGTGTAAATAAACCAGCTCAGTGTCCTTATAAGTGATCAATGTATAATGGCCATAATGTTCAGAAATCTCAGTGTTTTTGATAATTATTGATACACATACTGTTTTTTGCAGGTTGAGCAAAAGAATCAAGTTAAAAAACTGTAACTTTTAACTTTTTCAAAAATATTTGTTTGTTTCTGTTTGAACAAACATGAATAGTTTACACGCTCCATTTTTGTGAAGTATTTAGATGCTTCATTCTATGTTTCTATATTTCTGCTTTGAGACAATGTCCGTTGTTAAAAGTACTATACAGATAGATTTAATTGAATTGCACAAAACAATTTAATGGTACACTTTATTTTCCAAGAAATATGCTTGGTTTGGTATTCACAAATATGACTAGCACCCCCGGTAGACTACGTTATATAGAAGCAAAGTCACAACCTGAAGTTTTGTTGTAAAGTGCTCAGTTTTATTTTATTTACTGTTAAATGCCTGTTAAATATGACAGCCATGTTTTTTAAAAAAAAAAAGTCATCAAAAAATTATGCAAATGTTTATGCATTACTTATAAAAAAAAAACCCATGAAAGATTGTGATGCATCAATGTTATGAACTTCGGACTATTCCCTGCCATCCCACTAGAGGGGGTGCTGGCAGGAGATTGCATTTTCCTGATCCATGTTGTCCACGTCTTTTAATTTGATATCTGTCCGTGCCCATGTTTGTCTTGCTTCACTGTCCCACCTGTTTCTTGTTAGTAATCATTGCTCGTTTGTCTGTTCTCCACTGTGATTAGTTAATTGTTTGTATTTATACCCCAGTGTTTGCCATAGTCTTTGTTGGTTGTTGTCCATGTTAGGCTGTCTCGGCCATTCATGTTCTTGCTATTACCTTTGCCACTGCCCTTGCTGTGGACTACCTTTTGTTTGTGTGTTTTTGTTTAATAAAATCCTCACCTGTTTAAAGACATCACACTTTATTTTACAAGAGATGTATCTATTAATGTACAAAAACATGAATAGCAACACCCAGTAGCCAATATGCTTTATAACAGGAGCCTATATTTCATGTTTCGTTGCTGCAAAATCACAGAAATTTTCAACCGTGAGTGAGCAGGACGGTCAAAATGATCAGTGTAAGTAACCATCTACAGCATGGCTAGTTATTGCCATATACACTGTATTTCTTCCCCATATATACATTAGAAAAATAGTGATACCTGTAAATACACTCAAATTTGACCAAAAAAAACAGTCAATCGAGGAGATATATACATTTTTACTTTAAGCGTTATAGTACCCACCTATTTAGAAAAAGTTATGAAATGTGATAGTGTCCAGAGATTGTCCTACAGAACAACTGTGAAGTTTGTAATTAAATTAAAATACTTAAAAATGAAAAAAGATGTAAAGAAATTGAGCAAATTGTAAATTTATTTATATTAGCACCTTTTTGTTGGATATGTTTAATTTCTCTGAGTATGGCTGTGAGCACACAATGTTTTTCTTCCCATTGACTCCCATTCATACACATACCAGTTTTGCATACCGGAAATACATTCATTCATTGTCCATACCTGCTTATTCCGGGAATACCCAGGTCACAGCCAGACCAAGGCAGGGTACACCCTGGACAGGTCACCAGTCTATCGCAGGGCCACATGCACACTCACATTCACACTCACTCCCATGGGCAATTTAGAGATGCCAATCAACCTACTATGCATGTCTTTGGACCGAGGGAAACCAAACTACCCAAAAGGAAACCCCTGAGGCACAGAGAGAACATGCAAACTCCACACACATGGCAGGGATGGGAATCGAACCCCCAACCCTGGAGGTGGGAGGCAAACATGCAAACCACCGTGCCCCCCTCTGGAAATACAATTATTATGTTTTTTTAATATATTAATGCACAAAAAACATAGAATACACATATAGAAATACAACAGCAGAAAAACAAAAATACAAGCAAGAAAAGGGGGAAGTTACATACAAATTAAAATAAAACAAAGAGAATGAGATTACCAGTCAGTGAAAACAGGATAAAGGTCACAAGCATGTAGGGTTCTTAAAGCTTAAAGCTTTTTTGTTCTGTGATGATTAAAAACTCTCTTTTTAAATACAGAGGTCTGGAGTTAGAATATTTAGATTTGTGGATGTGGAATTTCGCCAATAACAGGATTAGGTTCTTCACAAAGACATTATATTTTTTAGCAGGACTGTAAAAGGTGAATACTAATACAATGTCCTTCCAAGATAATACACTATTTCCATAAATTTTGGACCTAAAAAAAACAAGTGGTGCACCAGGTAGCCATGTACATGCCCCCAAAGAAGCTAACGTAAAACATCAAGCTTTATGATAGAATTTACTTACTTTTTTTGCGTGTTTGAATGATGGCACGCTACATGGATTAAGAAGCACTTCGGATGGTTCTGGACAGTGATGAAGAGTTTACCTTCTTCTCGTGACTCAGATGACGAAGGTTTGCATTTTGAAAAGTGTCTGGACCCAGCAGAGGATATACATGTTTGCGATTGTCTGAGGTGTAAATATATCAGATAAGCTGTAAATGTCACCAAGAAGTGGCCCATCGAGAGACATATACGCATACATTTACATTTTACATTTAAGATCATTTAGCAGACGCCCTTATCCAGAGCGACGTACAAAAGTGCTTTTAAATCTGTCTTTGAATAGATTAGCTCAGGT
>JAOTRN010000012.1:560621-570885 GCA_028566695.1 Bagroides melapterus
CAGAGCTACATACAACATAAAGCTAAGGATTTAAACTAGGTTTAATCCTAGCTACATAAAATGCATCTGTGCAACCTAGTGCAAGCAGTGCAGACATAAAATAACCAGACAGTGCAGACAGAAAATACAAAAACACAAGACACTTCATAGTAGACAAAAACAGCGCAGACTCAAAATTTAAACTAAGTGTATTAGCAGCAGTTTGAAGGTGATGAGGTAATGAGTTTTTACAAAATATTATAAATACACAGAAATCAGTGTGCAAAGAGAGCATAAAAACATTGTACAAAATACAATGTGCAAAAAACCATCCACGGCTTCTGGTTGGGGCGTGTGGTGATGGTCTTGGAGACAGTCACATCATCAATGCACTTGGCAATGTAGCTGGTCACTGATGCTGTGTAGTCCTCGAAGTCTATGGAATTGCCGTAGGTTGCAGCCTCCCTGAACATGTTACAGTCAGTGCACTCAAAACAGTCCTGAAGAGCAGAAGTGGCCCCTTCTGGCCAGGTTTTCACTTGCTTCAGAACCGGTTTTGAACATCTGACGAGTGGTCTGTATGCTGGAATTAGCATAACAGAGATGTGGTCTGAGTAAACAAGATCCAGCGTGTTCACCCCTCTCGTTGCAAAGTCCACATACTGATGGAATTTGGGGAGCACTGTTTTGAGATTTGCATGATAGAAATCTCCGGCGATAATAAACAGTCAGTCGGGATGAGCATTTTGCAGGTCGCTAATAGCCAAGTAAAGCTTGAATAGAGCCTGTTTAGCATTAGCGCTGGGGGAATGTACACTCCGACAATGAAAACCATGGTGAATTCCCGTGGCAAATAAAGTGGTCTGCATCTGACAGTCACAAACTCCACTAGTTGAGATGAACAGTAATTAGAAACAAGCAGAGAGTTCTTGCACCATTCCGTGTTGATGTAAACACACACACACCACCACCGCGAGTCAGACAACCACGCACAGAGCTGCATTTCTGTCAGCACAAAATGAGGTGAGCCCGTCTAGCTGAATGGCGGCGTCCGGAACTCTGTCGCTGAGCTACATCTCTGTAAAAACAAAGACGCAACAGTTTCTAATCTCTTGCAGAGTAGTCCGCTCAAGTTTGATGTAATCCAGTTTATTGTCCAGGGAGCAGACATTTGAGAGTAGTATGGACGGGAGAGCTGCTACTGCCGCGCCACCATCTTGGAGGCCAACCAACCGACCAACCAACCGACCAACCAACATTGGTCAGCTTCTTTTTGAAAAACAGGGTTCTTTGAGAGAGCCGATAAGTTTCACTCACCAAATGAGGATATTTGAAATAAAGTCCAAGTGGTTAACAGAATTCTGTCCATGGACTCAGTCTGTTGGTCTTTAGATGAGGTTGTAGAATCTCCCAGATTCGTCTGTTCACTGCTTCTTGTTCCAGTGGTTTTGGTGAGTTCTCTTCTTATCGGTCTCTCCTGGCTAGCTTCGCCAAATTGTTGTAATCAGCCATTTGGTTCACCCTTTACATTTACATGTTAATTACAAGTGGGACACAGGAACATCAAACGTTTTTAGTGTGTATGCGAAAGTCTAAATCCTTCACTGCTTGTCTGTTTTAGCGGTATAATGACAGTCCCTATGCTGCAGAACTGCAGTGGACAGTGTGAAAATTCTTGAGCAATGGGAGAAACTGACCTCATGTTTTCTTTTATAAAATTTTACTTGAACTATGGGAAGAATGCAGAGGATCGCAAAAGACAATCTAAGTTGTGTTTGACTAGTTCAAGGGTCTTCAGTCTTAACCTACAGTCACTCTGACCCTTTGAGGATATCATTACCACCATTCACTTCACAAGTTCACTTGTTTAATTAGTTAATATTATGATATTTGCTATCTCCTATCAAATATCATGTGCGCCTTATCTGCAATGAAAACCTATGGCCACAGTGATCTAGGTCTTATCAGTATACTGCATTAATGTGCTAATATTTATGTGTGCAACAAATTATTTTGCTAAAGAGTTTATTTGTAATGAACATTTGAGATTTAATTAAACAACTGACTGTTTGGTAAAGTGTAAATTGGAGGCGGTCTTGTGCTTTATTTTTGGTTTTGTTGTTCGGTGTCACTATTTATCAACAAATATACAAATGTACTTTCGCATGCACTTTGTTCTGAGTGCTCAGCTTGCTTTCTCTCGGCTCTCACTTCTCCCCTTTTTATCTCTGCAACATCTCACTTGCAACAGAGGAAAAGTCATAAGTACAATTAAGCACAAGTGTCAACTACTCAACTACTTTCCTTCCTTGGCTTGGCCTGTCTCCATTGACAAAATGGTGCCCACAATTTAAATAATTTTGTTATTTGTTACTGTGTTATTTTGCATATTGCAATCATCAAATAAATGCCCATTAACAAATGACAAATTGTGTACCTTAACAATGTACTGCCATGCCATGTACCGTAAAAATGTACTGCCATGTCATCTTTTATTCATGGTAGTATTTGTCTCACTTTAGCAATATTTTAAGTACTGTCAATATATTTTTTTCAGTTCAAAAACTACCTCAGTACAGGCCATGGTCCAGAAGTCACCATTCTGCCAGAAAGCAGTACACACCACAGCCAGCTTACCAAAACAATTTTGCCACTCATCCTACAACCTCCACACAAATGGCACCTCACAAGTAAGCAGACTTGGAGTCAGCACATCTAAGGTACTGTAGGTAGTAAACCAGAATGCCTATGCGCGTTGAGTACCGTGGCAATAAAAGTCCAGCAGTTAAAAAAATTCTACATGCAAAACCAGTTTGCAGAATTTCTGCCAGGAGACGCAAATGGACAGTTTGCATCTTTTGTATTTAACCACAGTGAAACTTAATGTGCAATGGTAAATTCTTATTACATGACAGAAGGCAACAAATAAAAATCAAACCAACTGTTGGTAATTTTTATAAATAAAAGTAAAAGGCGGTTAAAGGCAGAGATTTTTCTGCAAGTCTGAAACAAGTGCAAATCCAAAAGTTTTTACATGCACTGTTCTTAAAGTCACATGCACTGTTCTTAGTCACTCACCTTGTTATATTGCAAATTATATCAGGGATTTGCACTTGCTTCAGACTTGCAGAAAAAAATCTCAGCAATTAAAATCCCAGCAATTAAAAGCAATAACTGTCCCTAAACTTATTTGCATATGGTATTGAAAACTATTCAGTAATACATATTGGTGTATGGATATTGGTGGACATTTTTTTAACTTGGATATTGTACACAGCATTTGTCTTTTAACGCCTGAATCTCTCAACTCTCAGCCTGTTGGCTGAGTGCAGCTCAGTTAAGACAATGAGCTTTATGTGTCAGTTGAGATGCGCTGAGTGAAAGTCTATGAATAGAATGCCACATAGCGGTAAACAATAGCAAATATAATTTAAATGGAATACTGCAGTGGCGGCAGTAAAAAAAACTTATTCTGGTGTAGTAACATCTGTAGTTGTCAAAGATTATTCTATAAAAATATTAAATATTTAAATTGTTTATCCACGTTCTCCTTTGTTTCAACAGAACACCTCAATTGAGTCTTGTTGAAGACTCGTCAGGAGAAGAGGAGTTGGACAAAGACTTTCCTCTGGCACAGAAAGCCAAATTGAAAAGCCGCTTTCCAGGAGTTCAGCAGCATACTGCTTCTCCAGCTCTGGCTTCATTTCAGAAACCAGCACAGTGCTCTGGATCTTACCAGACCCCGGTGTTTAGCATAAGCAAGATGAAAGTAACTGTGCCAGAAAGAGAGAGCGAATGGACATGGTAGTGTGATGGAGGAGATTTCCCTAGATCAACTGCAGAAGCACACCGATCATAATGGAAACTTGACAAAAACTTTCTGCAGTAAGAAACTTGTTTTAGTGCATTGCATTCTTAAGATTAGTGCTCTAAAATCATTCAGCCTTTTGTAATATCAAAATATTAAACCATGACAAGGCCACCTTTTCATTTATTGAAACTTGAAAAAGATGCTCAGACCAACTACTTCAGTAATAACTACTCATTCTAAATAGGAACAGACTACTAAGGGAAGAGTGAACGATTGCATGTGCAAGAGAGTGAAAACTATAAAACGTATAAACATTAACTGTAAAATAGTGCAGAGTGTGCAGAAGTAGATGAGTGGAAATGCTACATAGCAAATCCTACATACAGTGCAAGTGAAACATTAACTATATTAATGCAGGATGTGCAAAAGGGGACAGGTGCAAATGTCACAAATTTGAGGTATTAAGGTGTACAGTATAGCAATCTGAGTTGTGTGTGTTAATCCAATGCATATGAAGCAGCAACGTAGAGTTTTTAGTTAATCTCCAAGGAGGCAGATACCATGCCATGTTTTTGTATCATGATGTTTAAGCCTTGATAGACAACAGCAGGAGGGGTGTGCAGAGGCAACCTATATATATATATAGGTTTTTTGTTCTTTCCAAGTAGCTATAATAATATTTAAGTTCCTTAATATCTGTGGTGAAGTTCAAATCTATTCAGACTGCAAAAGCAATATAGTCCTTTCTTTGAACTTGACTATGTTCTATGACCAGAGTTAATTATTTTATATGACTTTGCAGTAAATATTCATTGATTTTGTTTATCATAGAATAAAACAACATAAACTGTACAATTTTGTTAAATTGTGCTTTTCTTTTTATTTCCAAGAGTACGCAGATATTATGTATCTGTTGAGCTGTGCATGGAACTGTTTTTCCCTAATGCGCTTGCACAAAGTCTGACCCACACTTATGTTTTTTTGTTTGCACCTGTAAATCAATAAGTAATTCAGACAACAGTGACCCTGACCAAGATAAAGCTTTTAAAAAATTAATAAATAAACCTAATTACATTGTGCAGCAGGAACATGCCAATACACTTTGTGGTTAATGTGTCCTTTCTCTATCCTGCAAACAGGATCTTGTGCAAATAAATATATGTATATTTATTTTATGTTTATTAAAATGATAAAAAAAAAAAATTATCATAACTTTCCTTTAATTGCAAAAATTAGTTATTAGTTTTCACCTGCAGCATGATGGCTTAACAGAAACTCATGTACGTTTACTAAGAGTAACTAAATTTGAGTGATGAGAGGCCTAGGGTTAGATAGAGAAATTTAAACATCTTCATATGACATAAGCTGTATAATTAAAGCACACCTATTATTAAATTGGTGATTTTTTTTTTTTTTAACCCAAATCTTTTTTTTTTATATTATCAATATATGTGAGCAACATAAAGTTTCTTCCCCAAACGGGGAGAAGGATGCGTGCTATTATACCTTTTTTATTATTAAATTTCATACTAATTTAGAATTTCTTACATATCTGTTCTTGATGAGATTTCTGTTACAACATCACACCTTTAAACACCAAAACATGGATTCACACATATGAATCCATGTTGAGCAGCATGGAGGCTGTTGTCTTATGGGCTTTGTATGTCCTTTGTGTCCTTCTGTTTCCCTTGCTCTCATGGCCTGAATGGAATAAGGGGGACATAATAGCTGTTGTAGGTTTGGAGTAGGCAGGTAGCATATAGGTCCCTCTGGTTCGAGCTGTCATATATGTCCCTCTTGAACGAGCTCTTGTGTAAGCATCTGCCCGAAATAGTGTGTCATTTGATCTAAAGAGAGGATTAAAGAGCGACCTTAGGAATACTGTCATGTAAGAATTGACATTGTAAATGGTTAGATTGATTAAGAATATTTAGTATATTTTCTAAGAAATTCTGGTATTACACAATTTACTATTTTTTAAAACTTACTCTGAGGAAAATCCCTCTCTCCCAGAGAAATAACACAAAACTGCACTTCCACATATAATCAAACTGGAACCTCCCCACCCTATGAATAATGCTGCACCAAGTTCAAATCTGAAAAAAATAATAAAATATTAAGTCTCAGAAGAATGGAGATGAAGAATACATGCTGTGTAAAGACTGCATTGATTAATAGATTAATACAGTGAAATGTTACTGGTAGCTAATACAGATTAAAAAAATCAGCAAAATATTTAGCATATGTGCTGTCTGTGTTGACAGGGCAGCTATTATCACTCAGCCTTAAGCTACAGTGAGTATGCCTTTTGCATACTTTATGCTTTTGTTGCATTTGTGTTAACGGTTAGATTAAACTCATGTTTATTTCATTAATTTACAAATTAATTATCTTTTTTGTGAGCTGAGGATTCAGCCATTTGGGAACTCCAATGGTCGTGAATTCTCTGAGGTGTTTCACTGCATTTGAAGGCTGTAAAAACTGCGATTTGTACACCTGGGGCAGAACAAAAGGGGATACTCAAGCACTTTTATTAAGCAATCATACTTGCAGGCTGATCAGCTGGTGTTGATGCTGATTACGAAATTAGTCTAGTTGGCTGATTAGGCTGATGACTTTGTCAACTACTAATTACAATAGCCTATAATATACAATAACCATCTACATGTTGTTTAATCACTTACTTCTGTGGCTTATAGCTTATATCCACAAATTCTGCCCGCATTCTGTTTCCCCACATGGAATACACTGCCATACCACTTAGCCCTGTGATAACATTTATATAAACAGAATAGAGCAATAAAGAGAATATAGCAATATTTGAAATTAAGTAAATAAGATGTTCTACCTGATGCCATAAAGGTAAAGGCAGCTGCTAATGTTACTCTTGCATTAACAACTTCAGAACCCCCAATCTTGGTGCACTTCATTCCAATCAAGGTGAGCACAGCCCCCGAAAATCCCAGAATTACAGAGACTATGGCCAGAGCACGGCAGATATGCAAGAAAACTGAAGAAAGGGTTAAGACCTTAAGCAACAAATCCACAAACTTCAATTATAACATTTCATATAGGTCAATATTTAGGTCCATTCATTGTATTCACTTGAAACTTATTTTAGCTGTCAACCATAGTATAGAGTTTCAGCTTTAAGCCGGTAAATTTTAAGGGACATAAATGTGTGATCTGAAGCATACCACCTTGTTTGTTTGCTGTGGACATGTATGGCTGCCAATAGAACTGTGGGTTCTCTTGTAATTTTTCATGATGTGAACAGCTGACAAAGGACCTGGATGAATTCTGAAATTCATACATTGTGTATTATATGCGCTGTACTATCTGTCTAGATTTACATAAATGCTTCAGTATGCATTAGATGGCACTGTAGATGGACAATGACCCAACGTCTGCCTTAAAAGTACCCCAAGACTTTTTAAGGCAATGCAGGGAAATGTTCTGCAATGGCTAAGTCAACAATCTTAAGGCAAAACTGTAAGCCAATTTCATTTCATCTTTTAAAAAATTGGAGACAAACATAAAAAATCGTGCTATAATTCCTACACTATTAACTCTATTTGTATTTAAATACCCTATTGAAGCTTCAAGACTGTACTTTGAGGCCATATCCAATATTATTTTTTTTAATTAATTATTTAAACCCCAATATAATGTGGTAGACAGCTAAAATAATACCTTTATGAATATAGACATATTCAAGGAAAAGACTGTATACTTTGTTGGAATAAGATGCTAATATAATTTGTAGTGAAAATTAAAAAATGCAGGCCTTTACCTGGAAGGGCCATCAAGGAAGGATAGTACTTGCAGTCAGAAACACCAGTGGTGTCAGATACACAATCCATCCATAGATTGGAATAGTAGTTGACTGTGGTGAGTACAGCATCACCTACCTCTGAGAAATTCCAGTACTCAGTAGGCAGAGTAGAACAGATCAAGATCCATCCACAAATGCAACACAAAAAACAGCAAATTTCTATATACATCACAGCTGTGCGCCTCATTTTCCTGGCTGCATACTATAGTCTAAGAGACTCTAAGAGAAGGGAATAGCCAGCTTAGTTTTATTAAACAAAGCTGTACATGCCAAAAATTATAACACTGAAAGAGAAAAGAACTCTGAGGCATCTGGCTCTGAAAGACAACTTCCCTTATGTTGTTATACATGCTGAAGCCTGAAAATGGAAATCATCTATGGTATTGCATAGTAAGCAGCTATTCATATCTGGTGTGTATCTACCCAAAACTAAGCTGAGACTATCTGATGAGGGCAGTTTCTCTAATTACGACTTGTTTATTATGACAAAAAGGACATTACCCATATGGTATAGGGTATCATAGGGGCCAGAGGGGAAACAAAGACTCCCTTATTTCTTTCCCAGGGAACTAACATGTCAGTTGACCATGCAGTACTGTTAGTGTCCCAGTGCCCTCTAAAAAGAAAAGGTAAACAGATTATTTAATTCCAGTTATCAGGCCCAACTACATATAACTGTGACTTGAGTTCTTATTTAAGCTAAGAGATGAATCCTAGTAATGAGATGTACTTTTGTACAGCTATAAAAAAAAAACTGACTAACAAGATTATTGTTGCATTCTTCTTTTCCAGGTTTGCACTGGAGCAACGGTGAAATTGTGAAATTATGTCACATTCTGATATACAGGATATATTATTAAAATTATAAAGTAATTATATATAATTTGACATTGTGACTTCTTAAAGATAAATATGCAGACAAAATTAATATTTGCATTGACCCAAGGCTTACTAGTCACACTTTTGTTTGCAAAAATACTGCAAGATTAAACTGAAATTCCAACAGGATTTTTTTGACAAGGGGCACCATTCTGTGAAAATACTAAAGACTACTGTTTGTGTAAATCCCTTATTAGCAATTTCATTACCATATTCAAATCAGCCTATCTGGTACCAATATCCATGCCATGATCAGAGTCACACTTTTTCATCCTTGTGATTTTTGATGTAAACATTGCTGTAGAGGAAACATGGTGATATGGATTTAGTTGTTGTAAGTCAGTAAGTTGTTGTAAGCTAGTATTAGAATAGTGTATCCTTTATTGATGTGGCAGGCACACAGAAATGAATCCACTGTGGTAATTGCTGTTAGTGTTATAGGCCAGTATACATAGATGGATAAATGTTAGAGATAAATCGTAATTTAATTTTTAAATTTTGTTTCTATTCCTCTGTAAAGCAGTTTTGAGACAATGTCCATTCCCTGGACCTAGATGGTGGCATATTCACAACGCGAGGCTATGTCTACAGAGAATTTGCAAATTAGCCGTTATTTACCTGGTTATAATTTGTCTCTTCATAGAGAACAGCCTTAGTTTAACATCATATAGTCAATAGGAACTAGAAATCGGTTTAGAACACACGAACAGTGGCATTGTCGTCATTTGATTCATCCCTGTGAGATCTCCAAAACGCTGGGGGCTACACGCTCTTCCCAGCTGAGTGGAAATGCTTACAGGCTGCATCAAGAATGTAAAAAAAGCCAGGCGAAGTGCGGAGGGTTGAGAGCTAAGCTAAGGCTAACACCACACCAGCTTTCCTTAACCATCATTTTCCTTGCAAATGTGCAGTCTTTGAGGATAGTTAGACAGTTATGCACCAGATTTTATCAGAATGTCTCATTTAATACCAGAGGAAGCAAAACATGAGTCTTCCCCTCCCCCATCTGGGACAGTTTGAACATCTGCCATTGTTCCTACTTCCCAAATACACTCTGCTTATCAATTGTGTGGGGCCCTCGGTGTATGGTCAAACGAGAAACACATGGACTGGAGCATGTTGCCTCTCAATTCAGTTCAATTAAATTTTATTTGTATAGTGCTTTTTACAATGGTCATTGTCACAAAGCAGCTGTACAAAATCAAAGATAATTGTGGAATGTGAGAGTAGTGAAATCAGTTTGTCCCTGATGAGCAAACCGAGGGCAAAGGTGGCAAGGAAAAACTCCCTGGGATGGTAGTAGGAAGAAACCTTGAGAGGAACCAGAATAAACAGAGAACCCATCCTCATTTGGGTGATAACGAGTGACAGTAATTAAACAGTCACAATATGTGTGTGTAGGAACTGTGGTCACAAGTCCTCAGTAACAGCTGGAGTGTATTCATGGCGGTGTGGAAGTGTCCCAATTCGCCAATCATCAACCGGTAGCAGAACAGAGAGGGGTCTGGATCACTGGTAGCTCAGTGGGTGGCATGTATAGCGAGAGAGAGAGAACAGTTAGGTTTTGTCACAGTCACAGCATGTAGAGTAGATATACATGTAGTGTAGCATGCAGGCAGGGACTCCGGCAAGACTAACTATAACAGCATAACTAAAAGGAGAACCAGAGGGAACCACAGACTCCCTGATATGTAAAGCAAACAGTCACTCTCACCGTCAACAAACCTGAGTGATCAGTTAGAGTGAGGAAGACAGCA
>JAOTRN010000012.1:699630-710322 GCA_028566695.1 Bagroides melapterus
CACACAAAGGGTCACTGACTGCTCTGTTAAGACACACAAGCATGCAGTTAAAAACAAAAAAGAGACAATAGTTTGAAGGAGTTTAAAAGATGCCAAAGTAAATGTACATGTTAGAGAGTATGGTTACTAATATGGCTACTAAACACACAGAGGGTTGAGCACAGACTGTGCAAGAAGAAAATAAGAGCAAGATTGCTCTTATAATAATCTTGCCGCTAAAGTGTTCCTCGTTCCTTCTGCAGTTCCTGGTCTACGGGAGTTATTTTGCTGCGATCGCAGTGATCTTCCTCATCGCTGGCTTGTATAAAGTGGCTAAACACAGAAGTGCTGCTGCTGCTGGAGTAAAAACCGAGAGTGCAGACAGCGAACAGCAAACAGCCTCCACTGCTTCAGAGACCCCCTGAAGACGGCAGTATGAACTAAGTCATGATCACTACTTTCAGCACACTTTGATCAAACTAATTTATTTATTAATGATGTATAGTGAAAGCACTTTATAATGGAACAGAACATGAATTTAGTGCTGTGTCTAGTTTTAGCAATAACAAACACCTGTAGATTATGATTACTGATTCTGTTTAGAAAGTAAGAGCGAAAGAACAAGACCACAAAGAAATAGGACCAAAAGTTGTAATTAATTGTACACTACCAGTCAAAAGTTTGGACACACCCTCTCATTTAATGTTTTTTCCTTATCTTCATGACTATTTACATTGTAGATTCTCAATGAAGACATCAAAACTATGAATGAACACATACAGAATTATGTAGTAAACAAAAAAGTGTGAAATACCTGAAAACATGTTTTATATTTTAGATTCTTCAAAGTAGCCACCCTTTTCTTTGATTACTCTTGGCATTCTCTCGATGAGCTTCATCAGGTAGTCACCTGAAATGGTTTTCCAAAATTCTTGAAGGATTTCCCAGAGATGCCGAGCATTTGTTGGCCCTTTTGCCTTCACACAGCGGTCCATCTTATCTCGGTCGGGTGACTGTGGAGGCCAGGTCATCTGGCGCAGCACTCCATCACTCTCCTTCTTGGTCAAATAGCCCGTACGCAGCCTGGAGGTGTTTGGGGTCATTGTCCTGTTCAAAAATAAATGATGGTCCAACTAAATGCAATTTAGGATGGCATGTTGCTGCAGGATGGTAGCCATGCTGGTTCAATGTGCCTTTTGATTTTTGAATAAATCCCCAATAGTGTCACCAGTAAAACACCCCCACACCATCACACCTCCTCCTCCATGCTTCACGGTGGGAACCATGTATATAGAGACCATCATTTCACCTTTTCTGCGTCTCACAAAGACTTGCCGGGTGGATCCAAAGATCTCAAATTTGGACTCCTCAGACCAAAGCTCAGATTTCCACTGGTCTAATGTCCATTCCTTGTGTTTCTTGGCCCAAACAAATCTCTTCTGCCTGTTGCTTTTCCTTAGTAGTGGTTTTTTAGCAGCTATTTGACCATGAAGGCCTGATTCACATCGTCTCCTCTGAACAGTTGATGTAGAGATGTAGAGATGTCTGCTACTAGAACTCCGTGTGGCATTAATCTGGGCTCTAATCTGAAGTGCTGTTAACTTGTGGTTAGGGCTGTGATGGTCACCGTGACAATCGTCTATTGCCTCCAGAGTAGTGCACGTGACTTCACACGCTACCGTGTATGGTTTTTCCGTTAGACCGGTGAGTTTCATTTCATTTCATTCAGCAAGATTCATCCATTAATGCGCAAGAAGAGACACTCGATATCAGCGATGACCCACTTGCTTGGTGGCGGAACAATGTGGCACGATACCCTCTCTTGGCCACTTGCGCTACAAGCACCCCTTCTGAACACGTATTCAGTGCTGCTGGAAACATTGTAACCCCCATTTAGGTCTTCGCTCAAACCGGACAAAGTCAACATGTTAGTTTTTCTGGCAAAGAATTTAAAATCTGAATAGAAAAAGTGGATTTAAACCTGCATTATTAGCAGGTTTAATAATGAATAATTAATCAATTATTATACGGTTACAAGCAGTCACATTTGTTATTTAATATTTAATTATATTATATAGTCTGTGTTGTGTTTGATTAACAGAAGTTAAAAAATAAACGCGCACGTTTGTACGGATGTTTTAGCATCATTTCTTAATTTTCACATAAAATGTAAATTAACTTATGTAGGCTACTTGGGTATAAAGGTGTAATTTTTGGTTGGGATGGGTGGAACATTTTTCTCTCTCGGTTGAGAGGCACAGTGAACTCGACTTTCTGTGTCATACACATAACGGTTGTCTTTTGTTGTGAAATCACACTTTTACTCGTGTCGTTTTCAGTCACGCGCCTCAGGAAAGCGCGTTCAGCAAAACAATAACAGCAATTCATATTCTGTCACAGATTATTTTACGGCACCACGGAATGTTTCTTTCATCATCCATTAAATAATACGTTCTAGAGACCACCATCTGTCTACTTTGTCCCCACCACGTTTCAAAGCAAAAATTACACCACTGGGTGTATATATAGAATTCCACAAATGAACCCTGACAAGGCTCGCCTGTGAAGTGAAAATCATTTCGGATGACATCATCATGAAGCTCATTGAGAGAAGGCCAAGAGTTTGCAGCACTGTCAACAAAGCAAAGGGATGTTTGAGGAATCTAAAATATGAAACATATCTAGAGTTATTTGTTTACTACATAATTCCATATCTGTTCATTCAGTGAGAATCTACAATGTAAATAGTCATGAAAATAAAGAAAAAACATTAAATGGGAGCGTGTGTAAAAACTATTGACTGGTAGTGTACATAGAATGTAGACAAGATAAGTGTGTTAATGATCTAGACTTTGCATACTACTGACAGTACATTAACATTGTCTAGAAGTTCATCAGCAATCTTTTATTGCACTGAACACCAAAATGACTGCAACTGGACTTTTCACTGCATAAAAAACATGACTTTCCACAACTCCAGATTTCTTAACACACTTCATCTCAGCTTCTGTAGTAGACCCCCTGTGTACCTCCACCATAAAAAAGAAAAGAAAAGCCAATAAGGAATCGACAGAACTGCCTTAACGACAATTCACGCACAAAACGTCTCTATCTCATGTCTTCAGAGTCTGTGGCGCAAGTCAAAGTAGGAACAGAAGCAGCGTTGTGAAACAGTATAGTGTGCAAATTGTCTTCTACAGAGTGATTCAAAAACTGTTACCACAATACTACGCTTGATTAACACTTGATTTGTTGCTAATTTACCCATTGTGGGTAAATGAAGGACCCCCCATACATGCTGCATCCTTGTTTTTTACTGGAAACTACTGGCCATTTCACCCTGTATGTAGTCTGGGATTATATGGTTACACATCAGAGTATGACTGGAGTTTTATAAAACTGGACCTTCACATACATACAGTACTGTCCAAAAAAGAAAATGTAACACAACAGAGTTTTTTGTACATTAACAAACTGCTATAAAGAGCAGTACACGATAATAATCTATTAAAGTTAATATTTAGTGATAAGCCAATAAAAAGCTCATGCAGTAAGGAATTTAGCTGGTAAATCTTGTAGCAGTACAATATTATGCAATATATTATATTATACATGTTCTTCACTGACATTCAAACAGTTTATATAAAAAGTATTAATAACTTTTGCACAGTACTGTATTTTAGTTGAATATCCATGCTGTAAAAAATACGCTATAAGTGCCTCTTTTTCCTCACTTTTTCTTTTTTTAACTGTCATATTCTAGCCTATGTTTTTTTTGTTTTTGTTTTTTTTTTTTCCCCCCCAAGAGACTTTTCTTTAAGTTCTTTGAGAATTTAGGTCATTTTTTGTCCAGAGAACACAATTTCATCTTTTTCTTCTATTTGTCTTGGTCACTGTTGAGGTCTCATAATGTTCAGGCACTGTAGTGACTGCGTTAATGCGCTGTAAGAGTTACTCACTAGCTGTTGCCAAATAATGAGCTCTCGTATGCTGCAGTTCTGCTTTGGTTCATTTCAGTATTTTACTTGAAGGTAGATGATGTTCAGACTGTTACCTCTGCAGTACACTTCCTTTATCTCTCAATATTTTTTACCTCTCTCATTAACTGGAGGCTAAATATGTTGGTAAGTCACACAGAACTCTTGTTTGCTCTCTTTTTCTTGGTTGCCTAGCAGTTTCGGTACAAAGTTATCTTGGCACATGGCACAGTTACATGTTTATACAGGCTGAGATTAAATGAAAGCACAAAGTTACAGTTAGTTATGTTTAGTTGTTTCCACTTGGAGTCCCTTGTGTTCTAGTGGCTCTCACAGCCACAGCCAGGGTTTGATTCTCAGGCAGAGAACTGACCCAGTCACTTAGGAGTTAACTCTTAGCACAGGTCCCAAGCATAGATAAAATTACAGGGTTGTGTTGTGTTAGGAAGAACATCTATGTATGAAACCTGTGCCAAAATCAAATATGTGGATCAGAAAATCTGCTGTAGTGACCCTGAACAGGGAGTAGACGAAGGATAACAGTATACTGTGTCACTAGAAAGTTTGTGAAACCTGTAGAAATTTCTAGATTTCTGCATAAATATGATCCAAAACACCATCAGATTTTCACACAAGTTCTAAATGAGCCAAAAAAATAGACTTCATTTAATGATTGAGGATTAATGATCTAGCATTGCATATCTGTATTTCAGTATTCCTGCCTTTGTACTAAATCTTTCTGACTAGAGATTTGAGTTTAAAGTCCTTTAGAGATAGTCTTGTAACCTTTAACATCCTGATGAACAATAACTCATTTTCTGAAGCCCTTCAAAATCTTTTGTTTTTGACACAATCCAGAATAAAAAAATATAATGTATAATATATTTGTATGATTTGTTTAATTGTATTCATTTTCTTTTTTTTTTTTTTTTTTTTAGGACTTGTGTGAAAATCTGATGGTTTTTGGGTCATATTTATGAAGAAATATAGAAATTTCTAAACATTCCAGCGACACTTTTCTACTAATCTTCCAGTTCTCACTTGTTACATTTGCACTGTCACAGCACCAACATGTTACAGGCACACGCCAGGCAATGAAACCGTATGTAGAAATGAAATTATTTTGATATTATTATTTGTACTTGGCCGTGGTCTGATGGAACGCAAGCTAACATGAATCTACTGTCTGTAAAACTAAACCACTTGATAATCCATGAACTATGTACAATCCTTAAAGCTATGAGCGGTTACAGACCTTCAATCAGAGCAGTAATGTATATTTAGTTAGGTTTAGTGTGACTGCACAGACTGTATACGATTCATAATTATTAACGATGAATGATCACACCATCAGCACTTAGAAGCCCTAGAGCCTTGTACTTGTTTTTAATGTTGTAATTTTAGGGCATTCATGTACAGTAATGTAATTATGTAAGCAGTTACTTTAGATCTGAGAAATGTGAATTTGAATTGATCTATAATAATAATAATAATAATAATAATAATAATAATTTAAAACCAGATAGAACTGATTATTCACTATTCTACTGTAGAAAAGTTGTTCTGTTTCTGTTTACACTGAATGTATTAGTATGCTTTTCTTTCATTTTATAAATTATTGTGAGATTTCTATTAAATTATAGTTTTTCATTAATAAACTTTGTTTCAGACATTGTTTTTATGGTTTGTGTTTTCTTGAGATAAACCTGATTTTTAACGTTTTAACGAGGCTGAGTGGAATAAAACGAATATGATCTCCAGAGGATACCATGAATTCACTGGATAACTGACCACTCACGTGTGTAATACGCTGCTTTATTCAGACCAGTGTCAGTAGGTCAACATGTGAGGCAGAAATACACCCTGGTTGGGACACCGGTTTATTGCAGGGCACCATGCATACACGCTGCTCAAAAAAAAAAAAATGTCTGTTGAAAACAAAATGTAAGAATCAATGGAGAAATCAGATCACAGGCTGTGGAAATACCTCAGTGAGTGGAGTGAGTGGAGTGAGTGAGTGAGTGAGAGTGAGTGAGTGAGAGTGAGTGAGTGAGAGTGAGTGAGTGAGAGTGAGTGAGAGTGAGTGAATGAGTGAGTGAATGAGTGAGTGAGAGTGAGTGAATGACTGAGTGAGTGAGTGAGTGAATGAGTGAGTGAGTGAATGAGTGAGTGAATGAGTGAGTGAGTGAGTGAATGAGTGAGTGAGTGAATGAGTGAGTGAATGAGTGAGTGAATGAGTGAGTGAGTGAGTGAGTGAGAGGGTGAGGGTGGGTGGGTGCACCTCTGACTAGCACATGGAGGTCTGTGTGGCCCTACAAGGAGATGCTTCCCCAGACCATCACTGACCCACTGCCAAACCAGTCATGCTGGAGGATGTTGCAGGCAGCAGAACATTCTTCACGGCGTCTCCAAACTCCGTCACCTGCTCGTTGTGAACCTGCTCTCATCCACCAATGGTGAATCTGCTCTCTCTGGCAAATGCCAATCAGCCTGCACAGTGTTGGGCTGTGAGCACAGACCCTCATACCACCCTCATGGTGTCTGCTTCTGACAGTTTGAGCAGAAACATGCACATTAGTGGCCTGTCTCCTGATATCTCCTCCAGTGTCCTCCTGACACTGTGGTGGGAGACACAGCAAACCTTCTTGCCACAGTGTGCACTGATGTGCCACACTGGATGAGCTGCGCTACCTGAGCAACTCATGTGGGCTGCAGACACCACCTCATGTTACCTACAGAAACATTCCTTTATAGGAATTATATCCACATGTCTGTTCCATTTGCACAAGAGCAGGTGAAATTAATTCACAATCAGTGTTGGACAAGTTGATATCGTAGAAGTGTGATGGACTTGGATTTACATTGGAATGAGTGTGTTCAGTTTATTTTTTTGAGCAGTGTATATTCACACACTAGTTTACACCCAGGAACAAGTTCTCTAACACAGGCATCCTATCGGTTTAGTCTTGGGAGACGGGAGGACACCCAACTGAATCAGATAATTATTAAACCTGTAATGAAGCGGTTTAATAATTCAGGAGGGTTGCAGAAAACATCAAGCTGCAGAAAAGGGGAGTCTTTTTTTTCTTTTTTCAGTTAATTAGAGTGCATCATCCAACGCCACCTAGTTACTGTAGAGTTTCCTGTACTTTTTTCTGCACCGCACCACTACATCTGACAGGGGGCAGCACGACACACCAAGTCCTTCTGATTCGGTCCAGTTCCCCAATAATGTAACCCATATTATTTAAAACACATTGCCATTTTTAATATATAGTTTGAATTTCAGTCTGTTAAATTCATTGTCCTGATAAAGACAGTAATTCACAAATATGAGTAACAATTATTTATTTCTGAACCACTGCTGTAAAAAAACTTTATAAAAGGGAATACATTCAAAGTACATCATTCATTTATATTCAGTATCTACTTCATCCTGCTCAGGCTTGTAGCAGATCCAGAGCCTGTTCTGGCCATGAGGCAGTAACACACCGACGTGAAGAACGAGCACAAACTCCACACCTGAGCTCAGGCTTGACACAGAGACCCCGGAGCCGTGAGAAACGAGTGTACCGCAACCTTTTAAATGACACTAAACTGTAATTCTTATAAGACTGATGATAAGAAGTCAACTACTGAAACAAAACAAGACAGAAAAAGAGAAGGGCATCACAAATAACACTACAGGACACATATAACCATAGTGCTATCTTAGTAAGTATTCACAAATTTATCAGAGTCTAGCTGCTTTCTGAGCCTCGGGTTCGAAAAGAAAAAAAAAAAAATCATGGTCACTGAGGCCTCAGAGGAAAGTATTTTCTTCTTTTCCGACTAGTTTAGTAACCGTAGCCTCGGTGATAGCCTTCATGATATTCTTCATGGTGACCGTATTCTTCTTCAGGACAACGCATGCCCAGTGACTGTTGGATGGCCATCTCCTGCCTGCGCAGCTGCATGGAGTCGATCAGCTCGTAGATGATGGACATGGACCACATGGGTGACGGGTACCATGACTTCACATTGCCATCTTTGCCCACCAGCAGCATGGAGAAATAATCCGCGCTGACCTGGAAGTAGTTCCTAATGTCATGCACTAGGGAGGCAGAAAGGTCCTCTCGCTCGACCGTTGCACTACCTGTAATATAGAATAGGATATGACATGAATTAAATGATATAGACGACTAACAAGCATAATTTACAAAGCAGTCTTTATAAAGAACTTATAAAGAAAGAGATTCAGTTAATGTTCATAAACTATTACTACTTCATAACAAACTATACTATTTCATTGCCTCTGAATATGGAATAGCTGTTGTGTGTCACATGGTTTTGCTTACAGTCTTTACAGTCAGAAGCTGCTGATCTCCTGGCACAGCGCTAGAGTTTACACAGAACGATGCAAAAACACCAAAAGCATCCAGCAAGCATTAGTCATATACAAGCAAAAAAGAGAAGTAGATTCAGAGGAAAACAGCCAAAGTATTTCAAGCGGACCGGAAGTCTATGATAACACGAGACCACGGAGTGGAGAAAAGCATCACAGAACACACGACACATCAGAATTAAAAGCTGTAACAGCTGAAGACCACATCAGATTCCACTCCTGAGACTATAATGAGCACAGGATCACACCAGTAAACAGTCACCTGGTGACGAATCATGATTTCTTCTGTGAGATGAATCCAAGATCTTAACCTACCATGTAGATGTAGTGTTTTCTTGGTACACATTAGCACACAGGCTATCATCATTTGAATGCTACATGGTAGTATGGTTGCTGCTCATGTGGATCTATTTATGGGCACATTTTCCCCATCTTTTAATGGCTACTTTCAGCATGGATAATGTTGTCTTGACACAACACCTGACAATAAACTGAGTGTATTTTAATGGCTTCTCCAGTTAACAGATCTAAATACAGTACATGTCAGGAATGGGGCAGAATGGGAGACATCGTATGGTACATAAAAAACTGAGAGAAAGGCAGTCCTAACCGCTATAAGTGTAGCGTCTCTAATAAAGTAAGTGAGTGAGTGTACAAGTGTACAAGTGTAGCACACAATGAGCAACTGCAATGCCTTTGAGTCTGTAACTAAATCTAAACCTGTTATATGAGTAATATCAGTGTTACCAGTTTACTGAACAGTGGTATCTAAAAGGTTCATTTGGCCTTCAGAACAGTGGGAGTTTTGCCTTGGTGTGGATTGTATGGATACCGAAAGCCCCTTCCTTCCAATTGGAGTGCGATACAGTAAATCAGTACATTGAAACAGCTTGTTAACTGGCAAAATTCACAAGACACTGAATAACCAGTTCCAATATTTGCACCGCGACCATCCATCCATCCATCCATCCCATTTCTGAACCACTTTTCCACAACAGGGTCAAGGCAGGAAGTGCCATTTACAGGGTGTCAACCCACTGCAGAGCACAATCACACACTTATACACCCATTCACACACTACGGACAATTTAGAGATGCCAATCAGCATAACACATGTCTCTGGAGTACTTAAAGAAAACCCTGAAGCATAGCAGGAACATGCAAGCTCGCCAACTCGCATGCAGGAATCAAACCCCCAAAGTTGATTCACTCCAAGTCCGCACTCACAAAACCAGGAGCTCAACTATCAAAATGTAATAAAATGCTGCAATTTATTTAAATTATGTGGACTTTTTTTCATGAATTGAACAATCAGTGTAGATCATTAACATTTAAACAAACAATAATTCATGTGGTAACAATGTTTCTTCTTTACTTTAGAAATATATTAGTTTTTTTAATTATGACATTCATAGTTATACTATCAGTTAAAGGAAACTTAATGATAAATCTTACCACAACCCCTTTTTTCTAAGAGTGTGCATTACAAGTTATCTGTCTTACCATTGATTGGATAGAGCTCCAAGACTCCACCCATGTATTCCATGGCTCTCCCGGTCAACTTTAACACAGACATGTGACGCAGCCCTGAAGCATGAGAGAAGATACGTTGGTCAGTTCACAAATTACAACAATATGTTCTCATAGATTGGAATTAAAGATCTCTATTGAATTTATTTCTTTTAGGTCTGTAAATAAGCTCCTAAAAGAAATCAGAATAATCTTTATTTGATCACTGATATCAACTGTGTAAGTGTTCAGATGGGGGATACTTCACAACAAAGAAGAAATAATAAATCCAGTAAAAGCTACCAGAAAACCTTTTCTTCAGTAAGGTCGTTCGGGCAACACCCCTGGCAAACACAGCAAAAATAAAATGGCAACAGTACACATGTTCAGTAATTGGCAGAGGGAGAGAAAATCCCCTTAGGGAATGTTTGCAGATGTCCTTTATAGAATTTAAAGAAAGCATCTGATACAGAGTGAGTCATGACATGCAGAAGAAGCCAAGAAAAGAAAAGAAAAAAAAAAAACAAACCCTTGACCATTTAGCATCAGTTTCTCATTCAGAGTAAAATGCTGCACACTGTAGTGTTTACTACAGTTATCTGATAATTGCCAGTTGCCAGGTAATTGAGTTTAAATGAGTGTGTTTGAGCAGAGAAAACTCTAAACTGGGCAGTGCAGGCGTACTCTAACACCAGAGCTAGGTATATAAACACTAGGGTATATAAACACTACTGTATATAAACACTAGGGTATATAAACACTACGGTATATAAACACTAGGGTATATAAACACTACTGTATATAAACACTAGGGTATATAAACACTACGGTATATAAACACTA
>JAOTRN010000012.1:730839-743316 GCA_028566695.1 Bagroides melapterus
AGTATGTTTCTGGTAGAAAGAAAACCCAAGAACTACAAGGAAACCCATACAGACACGGGGACATCATAAACAGCAACCGAGCTCAGGATCAAACCTGGGAGCCTCTAACCAATTCTAGATTTTAAATTAGTCTCTATTTGATACCTTGTTATCTAAAACCTGGACACACAGGTGTTACGTCCTGCACAGAATAAGCGCAGCCAGAGACGTAAAAACTGCGCTGCATGGACAAAGCCAATTTCTCCAATACACTGCGCAGGTTTGTTGCATCCAGGATCGTGACCAACGCTCAGCAGCCGCGACTCGAAGGTTTCCAGGAGGAAATGTCCCAAGGAGCGAGCACGCGCAATGGTGTGTGAGAGGATACGGACGGGACGGAGAGCAGCGCAGGAGGAAGGGGAACGATCACGTCTTTGCTCGTAAAACAGAAAACAATACAGGGAGACAAGCGACCGGAACAGAACATAACATCACTATTTATTTCTGCAAGCTCGTCATGTTTGTGGAAAAATAGTTCGGCCGTTGTTCTTTGGCAGCGCGCGCTGAAGTGAAAACGAGGGAGCGAGCGGAGTGCGCAGAGCCGATACACTACAGCGGGCTAGCGCGCTAGCAGATCAACTAGCTAACCGGCGCTCTCTTTCGGAGTTGTTGCGTTAATTTGTTTGACTTTTTTTTTCTCGTTTAAACAAGGCAGCCAGTGGTCTAAAAGCAATGACAAGGGCCGTGCCCGGTCATGTGCACTTTATTCTGCAAAAAGTGAACGTTTTCTAAGGGCCCGTTCTTGTCTTTCTTCTTTTTAACCTGGCTAAGCTAGATAGCCTTTAGCCAGTTATGACAAACACTTGGTGATTTCAGAAGGTTGTCTTCATACGCTGAGTTTTTGGTGTAATTTTTGTGTTTCCCTACTCCGGAGGCGGAGGGAGGATATGGGGAAGCTGTGCCGAGCTGACCGTCTCTATTTGCCCCTTCAGCCAGGATTTCACCTCAGGAGAACTCTCAGCCTCCCTCCGGCTTTCGAGCGTCTGCACTGGGATCTGCTGTTTGGAAATATCATTATTACACAAGCGCAGTGGTTTGGTTAGTGTTGGACTTGTCATTCGAACAACCTAACCATTTGCAGGATTAATAAACATTAATTAAGTGGCTGAATAATTGTGTTCTGATTTTACGGAGCTTGAAGACATTGAAGGTTGTTGTTTCTCTGATAATGGTCTAGTTTGCTGTCTAATTCATATAGAGTCACGTTTATATTGCCAGCACACATCGGAGCCTGTTGAGTAGCTTTTCATCCGCAAAATGAACTATCAACAGCATCTCGCCAATTCGGCGGCGATCAGAGCCGAGATTCAGCGATTTGAATCCGTCCATCCGAACATCTACTCCATCTACGAGCTCCTGGAGCGGGTGGACGAGCCTCTGCTGCAGAACCAGATCCGGGAGCATGTCATTGCCATCGAAGGTAAGACTGCGTGAAGTTCAAACTTTTATTGGCGTGGTCATTTATGCTTTCACCACTTACAATGTTCCATTCGACTTTGACCAGTTTTGGCCAGGCTGTCTTAGGTCGTGCCGTAAGGACATACACATTTAATGTCCTCGAACAGTTCTTATTGACTTACAACAAACTGGACAGATCATGAGTGCTTCTTACACCTGGTTCACTTTACACCTTCTTTCAACACTGGATCGATCATTTTTTTGCTCTTAAACATTATACCGATCAGCAGGTGTTTCGTCGTATCACTTAGTAGCAACCTGTTTGGGCAGAAATTAAGACTTATGAAATGCATGTGCATTATATCGTCAGATTATCTCGGGCATAAGTACTATTACGGAGGGGATAAGATTTCCGGACAAGCATCAAATGTCTCTTAAGAGTATGTCTGTACAGGACCTTTGTATAAATCCCAGAGATGGGAGTGTTTTCACAGTGTATCCATGGCTCTTACACCGTTTCAACACCCTTGCCTACTGCGTACCCATCATTTAAATACAGACAGATTGATTTGACCTTTTTTTTTTGCGTGCTTGTGTGCAGGTTGTGCTTGATCATTATTAGCTCACATGACCATAATATCTCTGTAGGCTGTAGGCTTGCTTTTCTGACAAGTCCTTTGAAAAGTCAGCTATATTTTTGTAGTTCTGCATTTTTAAACATTTGGCTTCTTCTATTGCTGCCTCTTTACAGGGAAGAAACAGCACCTAACCACATGATTTAATGGAGCATAGAGTATATTATCTGTGGTCATTTTATGGACAGAAAGAGTAGAGCATAATCTTACCGGAAAGGTATGCGCATAGTCCATAAACATTACTGACCTGATGGATTCGTACACTACTGAAATCCCAGAGATACTGCAGTAATAATGACATCATCCCACAGCCCTATATAAAACTAATCCACTGGCAAGTAAATGGAGTGAGACATGGCTAATACCCATTAAGTACCTGTTCAAACTTATGTGTTCTCCATCATCCAATATATTTATAAGATTTGTCGCTCTCTATTTGGCCCATTTCAGCTATGTTAATACTCCAGACTTTTTGCTTTACATTTGCATACAATATGAAGCTAAATTATGACATGCATGGTTAATCTGTCCTTGTTTAAAACAACTGCAGTCCAAATGCGTAGTGTGTAGTTTGTGCACACTGATTTTCTGTTTAAATCAGCCATGTAGTGTTCCTGTCATCAGCTCTGAATAAGGGCGTCTGCCAAATACTATAAATGTAAATGCTCACGTTAATCTTATTGAATCAACACAGCAATATGTTGTAGAATAATTTTCATTATTATTTTATTTTTCAATATTATTTTTTAAAATTCTAACTCTTCATTACTGTCTATTGCAGAGGTGTGTTTTGTTAGACTTTAGGCGAGGTTTAGTTTGAACGTGGAACCTTTGGGGAGTGGGGATTGAATCCTGCTCAGGCATGTAGCCTGTCAACCTGTAAAATCCGTACACAAACTGCCCTGTGCTAGGCTAGCTTCTGACAGTTTCCTTAAAAGGGCTAATTGAGAATGTGTGTCTTCTTAAGTCCTGTTTGGATGTAACAAAGTCGTCTACTCAGTAGAAAGGAACCGTTTTGGTCGGCTTTTGCTTTTGACACATGTAATACATTGTGCCATTTTCCCCCTCACAGCATTCCTTAGACTCAGTCCAAATTATTGCAGTATTTCTTGTATCTTCTTGTTTCTTTTAAGACATTTTGCCAGCCTCTGGGCTTGACAGATGGCAAATCCCGGCTGAAAGCTGATACAGGACACGCCTCTTGATCTTTACCTCGTGAGAACTCGAGGCTGTCTAATGGAACGATTTGGAACGGAAGATGGTCAGCGAGAGGATACAGAGAGCGAGAGAGACAGCGAGAGATGTGTGAAGAAAGAAAGCAGACTGTGAGAGAGAGAGAAAGAGAGAGAGCTAGAAGTTGATGAAGAATGACTAAGAGAAATGTATTTCAGTGTTGTGGAAGGATGAACGAAATTGTAAGTGACAAGCAGAGGAGGGAAAATGGAAATAGAGGCTGAATTAGAAATGAGAGGGAAAGCAGAAAGGACAGGAGAAATGCAATTATGTAATTGGTTGAACTTTGCTGCATTATCGTAGAGCTGCGTTTAAAGACTGGTTATATAGCTTTTAAACATGGGTGCGTATAGCAGTTATGTAACCTTGTACTATTATGCCATTGTCCCGGGATGGTGATATTAGGAGTTTGTGCACAGTTCAGTCATTGTTTTTTTTATGAATCGCTCTCTCTTTGTGGTCGTCTTTGTTCAGAATGTTGCTGAGGCAACTCTCACCACAGCAAAACATACACATGACACATGTACAGCACATCTTTGAACTTGATGTTACCACCCTATCTTTTGTAAAGGGCATTTCTTAGCCTCCTGGTGCAGCAAATCAGGCCCAGTTATCATTTTCAAATCCATGCCTCATATGTAGTGGCCATGTGATCAGATTTCCTAGTGGAAATGGGGAAAAAAAAAAAAATTCCTAAAAGCAACATAAATCCACTTTCTTGGGTTAGCTGAGGCTTGGTCGTAATTACAGAGACCAGTAGATCAGTACACGGCCTGCGTCCCAGCGTGTACCACATGGTCCAACATGGTCCTCTTTTGCCCTTCATCTCTCTCAGTGAGCCCTGAGAGGAAGGGGTATGTTTGCAGTGGCAAGATAATTTTAGCACCACCTGCTCCACTGCACTAGCGTGCTGTTCCCAATCATTTCAACACACGTCTTTCCGTGCTGAATTGTTTTGTTTTCCACGGCTGATGCAAAAAAAAAAAATAAAATAAATTTAGGAACAAAATTAGCTTTCGTGTGATAATAGATTTCTACCATTTCACGTTACCCAAAGGTGATTACAAGTGGCAAGAATTCCTTTTGCAGAATGATACCAGCTCCCTCAGATTCTGATTCCAGACGTATGTCATGTGTTGAAGGCTGTTAAAATAATGTCATGGCATCGTTTGAACGTCAGGGTCACTTTGGCATGGCGACAGAGCTACGGCTCCCTGAATCAGCACAGGCATCATGCAGATGGTGATGCGGGCTAACTCCAGCCCCTCCTACCCAGCCTGCCTGAAGGATACCATTAATGAGCAGCAGCCAGCAGCCGTCCTGTACACTTCGTTAAGAGCATCTGGACAACAGAGCGTAACACCACCCTTCCTGTAGTGACAAGGTTGCGTGCGCCATCATAACCCCCTGTCCTTTACCGCCTGGACCCTGCTTTGTCAATCCACTGCATTTGGAAATGTTTTTGTTCACCAAAATGCTTTTAGTCATTCATCCTTGTGGAAGCTGGAGGGTGTGTTTTTGTATTGGTGCCAGACAGAGCACACTTAGAGGCACTGCAGCAGAGATTCCTTATATACGTTTAGATTTAATTAGAAATCCCTCAAGAAGATTTAGGCAGACCACAGGAGAGAAGGAGCTGTGAACCTGGGGGCGCCTCCCCATATGTCCGAGAAGCAGCTATGTCAGGTCTGGGGTCAGGGTGAATTTATTGGCTGCAACAAGGCCAATAAAATGACGTTAATGGTCACAAAACAATGTTAGATTTGTTCCTGCTTTGATTCCTGCTTCTATATTTATAGAACAGTGCTGTTGAATTTTACATTCCGATGCATATCACAGGTTTATATACATATATAAACATATATATACGTACACCTGCTCAGTGTCACAGTTATCTAGGCGGCCAATCATGTTGCAGCAGCACAATGCATATCATCATGCAGATACAGTTACAGGAGCACAGTGCAGGTGAAGATTAGAAAACTCTCCTGGGTTTTTCTTCAGCAGGTTTGGTGAGCCTGTGACTACTGTCGCATCAGATTCCTGTTCCTGACTGACAGGAAGTTCTGCTGATGAAGGCAGCCTCAGTATTCGATTTGTTTATCGTTCGATACTTTTCTGCTCACCACGGTTGTGAAGAGTGTTTTTGATTTTTTTGCCTGGTCCTAAGCTTTTCTGCTCATACTCAGTGCATGTTTTTTGTGTACACTTTGGAGGCTTTAGTGCATGAACAGCAATTTAATACTCAAGAAATCCTCAACCTGTGTGTCACCAACATCTAGCCATGATCAGATCCTGAGATCCCGTTTCCTCATTTTGGTGCATGATGTTCATGAAGGTCTTGACAGTGACATGTATTGATTGTATTCATTGCTTTATTTCCACACTAGCTATACAGGTGTTCTTCAAAAAAAAGTGGACGTTGAGTGTATATTTATATCTAGACCTATATACGCTGTAAATATTGTGTGTAAATAAGAGTGAGAGAAAGGGATATTTAAATATAGAAAACAATTTGTTGGGCATTAAAAAATGCAGTTCTGTGTTGCAGAATATTGGTAGATACTTCAATACAAAGAGGTAGATATAGCATTAGAGAATGCATGTACCTTTTAAAATCGAATTTAAAATGAAAGAACGAAAGGTTGCTGAAGACCGCTGTTCTGGTTTTTCCTTCTGGCTTCATCACTTGTCTTTCACCCCAGCCCCTCTCCCTCCCCCCCCTTTCTCTCTTTCTCTTTCTCTGTGCTGGATGTTTTGAGTGTGGGTGGTGAGAGACCATGAGTTCTCAGGCTGAGCTGAATAGAGATTTGTTCTTTCCCAGTTCGATGGGGGAAAAAAAGAAATGAAATGACACGCTTTTTGCAAACCATTCGATTTTTCCATCTTTCACTCAAGATCAGTCTCTACTAACAGGTGGAATGTGTGAAGGTGAATAGAAAATTTTCTCCCAGCTTGAGCCTTTACCAATTTGCACTCATTAACTAGTTCATCACCATCACATGATCTCTACCAACCACAACGCCAGGCTCTGAATATTTTCAAACAGCGGCTCATTCTCCCTTGTAGAACAGGACACACCTGAACAGGAAGTCCAAGAGTCCAAGTGCTTTCTCTTTCGTCAATCACAGCGACGCTAGCGGATCACGTGTATCACTTTTCTCAGTGTGCTATACCTCCTTGTGTTGTTGTCTGGCTCCACATATCTTGGGTGAATCACTTGTTAGACCTCACTCTCCCTGATCGATAGCTCTTGTGAGGTAGCGGTGTGGGTGGCGGAATTGAAGTGGAAAATAGATTAATTGGAAAATTGGGGAATATCATATATAAAAAGATAGCTCTGTATAAATATACATGAGTTCACGGTGATTAACAGGGGAGAAAATATGTGACTCCACCCACATGGTCAGGTTTATCTAAAATCCCATTTTTCAGGATTTGTACCCTCAAACTTGTGTTGACGGAGCGGATGCGTTTCTGTGGTGCCACTTCTGGCCATCATGTGATTTTTCTCATATATTCTTAACTAGCGTTGACTGGGAGCTTTTAGCCTGCTATGACGCAACACTGCGTGCTCTGTAGTGTTTCCCCAGCCAAATGGAGTTTAAAGATGGAGCTGAGAAACACTCAGCTTTGGGGCTCTTCAGCTTTGACCTCGTTCCCAGCAGCTATTTAACACCCCTGGGAGGTGTAAGGCATAAAAATGTGTCTTATTTGAGGAGCAGTAGCAAGTGGCATTATTGAAGGCACCATGCTGATAGGGGGGAGGATCCACTTGTCACTTCAGCCCCTGGGGTATATACACACCTTAGCCAGTTAGGAAGATCTATAATTTACATTGCTTACACCATGCATGTGAATCTCTTTCTGCCACAAGGACCTGGCTTGTTTCTTTTATGATATAATGTTAATAAAAACATTTGCATATTTTATTTTATTAACTGTAGCTGTTTTATTAAAATCTATCAGTCAGTGGAATGAACTTTCAGTGGCTATTTGAAATAGGACTAAAGACCTGCCTCTTCACCAGTGCTCTTGTCTATTTAAAAATTGTGTGTTTTCTTTTCTTGTCGTGTTAACCTCCCCCTTACAGAGCTTTAACTCAAAGCTATTATTAGCCGCTGACCAGTTACACTAGCATGAGGATGTAATTTTGTTCCGTTATATGCTAAATGATATGAATGTAAATGAGGCTTTTTTAGGTCAATACAGCTTTAAAGAATTCGAAGCTTTGTGGCCTGTCGCTTACTCTTCTGCTGGGACTCCCTGAGGAAATGGCACTTCTGATCTGTGGGATGCGGTGATGTCATGCCTCTCAACACAGTCCTTTGTTGTGACATTGACTTGCTGGGTTGCTTGTGTGACTCCTGCTGCGTGTCACGACAGTAGATCCTTTTGAGAGATACCACTGTGTTTTGTTTGATACTCCAGCCAGACATGTTAGGAGGAACCTGCACATATGCCTGTAGTTCTTCCTTTTGTATGCTTTATTCCTATTTCAGTAGGATGTCAGTAAACATGCTTACCCTTTTCTCACGTTATTTAACATTTGGCTTTGAAACGATTTGCAGTGTCGGGGTAGATGTAGACTGATGCTACTACACTCCTAGCCATCCCCTGTGACTCTAATTTACAGCATTGCAGTGGGGGGAAGGTGACTCCTCTTGGGGCCTGTGGGAGGAGCTTTGAGAAATTTAGCTGCGTTTGAGAAAATATAAGGAAGCCGGAGCACACCAGCTGTGGCATGCAGCTGCAGCAGGCGTTCCTGTTACTTTACTCTAAGCAGGACGCAGGAGTCGGACTCTGATTCAAACAATAACCAACCCCTGATTCAGGACTCGTGAAGATAAGAATAGCCTGTGTGTAGCGGTCTTCCTGCTGTTGGCCATGATGCATCCCCCCCTCACAGTGTCCCCAAGGACGCAGGTAGCTGATGTCACTTCCTGTGCATTGATCACTAGCTGCGGTGTTCCAGATGCTGCCGGTTTGTGAGGAGCTGTCTGAAGGACTGCAGGCACTCTGATGTATCTGCGGCAACATCACTCATGATCAATATGTTGCTTGTCAAAAGCATTTATAGAAGTTTCCAGACAGGAAGGAACAGAGGGGTGGGGGTGGGTGACGGTCGGGTCTATCATTAGATCTAATTACAATGCAACAAGCTTATACAGCTCCTCAGACGTATCCAATCCAATTCAGTATGGATTTGTATGCTGTTTATCAGAAAATTCAATAATTTCACCCTCCTTTGATTGGATAGAATATGAAATTCGTCCTAGCCAGAAATATCACTGAGTGTGCAACCACACCTAAGAGGTGGCCTACAGAAAGAAATTTGACTACTGGTCAGCTGCTTTTCTCCCCCTCTTGCCTTTTTTTTCAAAGTGGAATTTCCCCTCAGCATGTTTCATGTTGGAAACAAAGGAAATACATATGTTTTACATTTGAATCTAATTTGATGGGAGAAAAAGATCTAGTCAGTGGATCTATTTTTGGTCTCGGATTGCACAATACTGTAATGTCGCTGCCATAAAACCTTTCAGTAATGCTAATGTTCATCATCATGACTTATCTCTCTCAGCTTGACTGGGAAAAAAAAGAACACCAAAAAAAACCTGCTCCTGCTTCATGAGACCTTTTGCTTAATGTAGTATTCGCTCAAACGCAGTCAAGGTTTCCATGGAAGCTGTATGGGGAAGTTCATTTCAGCTACAATATCCACTCTGAATAACTGCACCATCAAATAATGGGAACAGCGAACGTGATAACCTGCACATAATCTCAGACTAGAAGCGCAAATCCTCTGTTTTTGCAATTTTGATGAGAATAGATCGTGCAGCAGGGTGAGCGCTCATGAAGATTCGGCTCATGAATTTCCAATAGACTCTGATCAATTTCGGCAAGCGCAAATAACCACTTATGTGTCTAACGCCTGTGTCTATCCATACGTTTTGGGTTAATTATTACAATAGCTTTAGCTCACAATAGTGTGCGAGAGAAGCAGAACTGCTATTCAGAGTGAATTTGTGGCATCAATAGGAGGCACTCTTCCCATCTGCCAGTGTTTGGGGGGGATCAATGGCACTTTCCTTGTGACAGGTCACCATCTGTCGGCTCCTGCCCCCACTCCTTGTGTTAATGCTGTAATTAATGTATGCTACAGCAACTCATAAGTCTGCTGAAGGTACAGCCTATTTGCAGCGACCCGGTTCTGAGAACAGCTGGATTAATTATCCGATAAGCCTGAACATTTCTCCTTTTACTGCTTGGCTGATAGTTGGGAATGTTTGCAGTTTCCTGTTGAACACTGATTTAGAAGACAAGCTTGTTTTGTGTACAACAGAAGTATTTGATTAAAATTTCTGAACTTCATTTACATAACATTCCTTCCAGCTAGGCAGCGAAGTTGACTGAGAAGCGACAACACTTACCTTTTAAAGCGCATCCAGTAGTGATTAATGAGTTATGGCTACTAATGAGAGGAATTGAAGGGGATTGTCTTCATTCTTAAATAGCATATAGGGAAAAAAATATTTCAAAGTTAATAATAGTAATACTGCTCACTGACAGTGGGATTTGCTTTTTTGTCTTAGGCCTCATCTTTTTGTTTCCTGTTTGCTACAGAAGCATAGAAGAGTGTAGACTTATTAAATCACAGAAGTTATTTATTTCTTCTGCTGCAGTAAGTTTTCAGTGTTTCAGTTCAATTGAGTAGTTTGCTGGATCTTAGTCTTTACTGCAGTTAGCCAGTTGAAGAGCCTAGGTGTAAAACATGGCCTTCTGGTTTGGACCAGGGCCTGTTTTTATTGTGTGTGTAGTGATACGATGATCATAATTCTTTTGTCTTGTAAGAAAGCAAACATGGAACATGTATTTGATTTAACTTAGTTTCAGAGAATCCTCTCTTATTGTTCCAGAGGACCAGGGTGTAAATGTAAAAGGGAAGCACGAGTGCCTGTTTTTTTTTTCCCTTCTTTTGGTATGATAAACTTTGCCACTTTTTATAGAACATAAATATGCACAGATTGTACAGCACCATGGGTTTGACAGCTGACAGGAGTCCCTTGCTCTGGAACTTCTATTTAAGTCATTTAACAGTGATGCCACAAAAAGATGACATGAGCGCACACACACACACATGCACACACATGCGCACACTCACACACAAACACACACACAAACACACACACACACACACACACGCACACACATTGAGCCACACACTGGGGAGCAGGTGGACTAGGGTTACTATGGCAGTAGTGCTAGGTTGTGTGCATTAAGCTAATTAACCCCTGAGGACCATGCTGGTGGCTGGCTGCGGTGATTCTGGGGCATCGCTACTGACTGGGAACCGGGCCTAATGCCACATCCCTTCCTTGCTACATCATCTTTTTTTTTAATTCTCACTTTCAGCTTGTGTGAGAGGAATTAAGGTGAGGCTCACAGACAGTCTTATGTGGAATAGAGTACATTGCACGTACAAGAGATGCTCAAGAGATACGCTAATCACACCTCTTAGCAAACATATTAAACAGACAATAAATAGACATTGTAATAAATCTTATGTCTCTCAGGTTATATGGATGTGTGATGCAACAAAAAAGAAACATATCATATATTATAATGATAACGTTGGAGCAAACAGCCCAGTGAACCAAGGTAGATTACGTTACAGCTACCGTTTATAGGATTTTTGTCTTAGATGAAAACACTGATTCTGCAGAAACACCTCTAGACCTTCTTGTTACTGATTTGTATTCATTAAAAGACCCTTCAAAATTCTTTAACAAGGAAGAACAACTCTTTCAGACATTTGACCTTGCTGTAGTCTAATCGGCTCATCTGCATTGATAATTCCACATAAATCCTCCAAACATTTGACCACTTGTTTGATGATCTTTTTAATTAAAGATAAAAGATGTGCTATAATATGACCTGCTCTGAGCCAAACCTGAGATTGTAATTCACACTCAGTGGTGTGTCGGATGTTGACTTGAATTTAGAGGGGAATTATGTACATACGTGTCATACAGCGGCTCAGGTTCAGACTTCAGCCTCATTAGAATTTTAAGAAATGGGTATCAATATAAAGCATGTCTTTGTGCTGTGATTAGGTGGAAAGCTCCTCAGTAGTAGAGGATTGAGCTAAGGTGAGGGAAATTTAGTTTGACAACTCATAGCCAGCAGCAAGGGCATTTAAACAAATAATTATGAATAAAAGAAGAGAAGAGTGAAAAATTCAATTCAATTTTATTTGTATAGCGCTTTTTACAATGCTCATTGTCACAAAGCAGCTGTACACAATCAAAGACAGTTATGAAATGTGATAGTAGTGAATCAGTTTGTCCCTGATGAGCAAGCCGAGGGCGACGGTGGCAAGGAAAATCTCCCTGAGATGGTAATAGGAAGAAATCTTGAGAGGAACCAGACTCAACAGAGAACCCATCCTCATTTGGGTGATAACAGGTGCCAGAAAATAAACATTGTGTGTGTGTAGGAAATATAGTCACAAGTCCTCAAAACGACTGGAGAGTCTTCATGGCAGTGTGGAAGTGTCCCATTTCACCAATCATCAACCGGAAACAGAGTGGAAAGGGGTCTGGATCACTGGTAGCTCAGGGGTGGCATGTGTAGCGAGAGAGAGAGAGAGAGAGAGAGCGAGAACAGTTAGGTATTGTCAAAAAAACAATATAGAGGATTGTACATGAGTAATATGCCTTGAGTATTGGGATATAGACTGACGTATATATTGCACTTTTTATCACCGTGGTGCATGGAGCAGCGAAGGGTGGGTACAGGGCAGGTTTGTCCTTCTTGTGGAGTTTCTCATCATCGTTGTGAAGTTGTTTAGCTAGAACTAATGGGAAGCTAGTGACTAATGGGCAAGATGGCGTAGTCCGAGCCATGGTCATCATGCTTCGGTGTTTAACTTGTTATTAGGGCATGCTTTTGTTAGAGTGCTATAGGCTTGTGTGATATAACAATTTAGTTCTCCCTATATGATTGTACACTGACATTTACTTTATATTGGCTAACATTAGACAAGTATATAATGTATTGTGATAATATAATTTGATATTATATCATATTATATTTTATATATACAGTACTGTGCAAAAGTCTTAGGCACCATATTATCTGTAGTACAGATTTTGTTCTATAAGTTTATGAT
>JAOTRN010000012.1:857643-872418 GCA_028566695.1 Bagroides melapterus
TGAAATCTACAGAGAATTAGTTTATTCATCATTTGGTCCACAGCATCTCTCTCTCTCTCTCTCTCTCTCTCTCTCTCACTCTGTGTGTGTGTGTGCTCCTGTCTGAAGCCCAGTTACCAGAACTTGGGCTACGTCCCAAACCGCATTACACTGTTTATCAAAATAGCACACTACCTATAGTGATACTTCTGGAGGCGTACTATTTTGCCGCATTATTTAGTACAAAAGTCTGCAGTTTCAGACAAACCGACTCTGCTTCTTCCTCAAGGACATCCGCAGATATCCGCGTGTAAATGTACTATATTCATATTTCACATGTGGCGTTTGTAAACGAGTCACTCGCGTTAGTTAATTTTGTTTTCTGTCCAAAGCCCAGCACATGTCATGGTCTGGCTTGCTCCAGCTGCTGATGCTGGCTGCGGATGGCGAAGCGACTCACATGCACAGGAATGGGGACCACTATTTTGGGATTTCGGGACGGCTCACCCGCTTTCGTGTTCACGTTCCCCGCCTTTACACGCTTCCACTTCGCTCTGCGGTTCTGAAACCAGATTTTCACCTGAACTTCGCTGAGTTTCAGAGCGTGCGCGATCTGCGAGCGTTCTGTCAGCGACAGGTACTTCTTGCAGTGGAACTCTTTCTCCAGCTCCAGCAGCTGCTCGCTAGTGAACGCCGTCCGCCGCCTCCGATTTTTTCCCCCTGAGGCGCCGCTTCCGGAGCGCGTGCTCTCCTCCAGGCCCGCGCTCACCTCGCCGTCATCTTTGCCACACAGAGAGTTGGACGCAGGAGCCATGTTGTCATCCGAACTGTAGTCAAGGTCGCTGTCCATGGAGAAGCTCTCGTCCTTCCGTGTGCAGTCATCATCCTTGGGATCGTCTTTGCCGTGACCTCGTACTGTGGATGGGGAAATTCAGTTGAATCGGATCACTTGATCTTTGACAGAATGTACATATTTATTTCCACATAATTTCTACATAATTATCTACATTAAAAACATGAATTGCGTGTTGCGGCCTCCTGTTTATTGTAGCTACTTTTACGCACAATTACGCATGGAGTCTGTTTTGGAGAGCCACCAAAAACAAGATAATTATAGGTGAGGCGCAAACTGCATATACATGTGTGCCAGATGAGATTCTGTAGAAGAACCTTTTCCTGTTTGGCCCCTAAAGGGTTTTTCGGTTTGTGCCACTTTGGGAACTTATAACGGCACCATGTAAAACCTCCCGGCTGAAAAGCTTCTGAGTAGATTATTATTATTATTATTATTATTATTATTATTATTATTATTATTATTATTATTATTAATAATAATAATAATAATATTAATAGTACTAATAGTAATTTAGATGTCTGAAATCGTTAGTTCTGCATAAAGAAATACAAGTTATAAAAATACTAATTTAAGATCCAAAATTAAGGTTTAATTGATTCCACTTTTACAAAAACAAAAAAAAAACTAAACTAAACAAACGAACAAACAAAAAAAAGACGTTTGCCACAGAAATGTTTACATTATGTGGATGATTCTCTTTAATTAACTGTTTCACCAACTATATGTAATAAAACAACTGAATTTCACATGCATTTTATTCCCTTATAAAATACATTTAATAAAGAATTAATGAATAAACTAAACCTTCCAAGTTAGCTGAAGTTAGCCTTTTACTATGCCCCACTTTATAAGACCCGTTTTGGTGAATTTGTATTTGTAGGCCTTAATATTTAGCCAATAATGTCCTGTGAACTTTACATACATGTTTAACTGATGAGACTCTACTGCCATTCGCTTGAAACAGCACAGGCTCATTCTCCATCCCTCAATTAAACTGGACTAAATTAAGGAATTCATGTGCAGTTCGCCTTCAGGCACTGCTAACTGAAGGCCTTTAATCCACACCTGATGAGTGACTTTCAATGCCACTGCACTTTTCTCAGCCACACATATAACACTGTATTTCCCGAGGCCATTACATCGTTATTTTGTCGTTATCAAATCGAGTGACATTTTACAAGACAGCAGTCCCTCTTTTATCTTTAGCGCACAAGCTCATTTCTCTAAATGAAATACAGTGATTCATTCCCACGCATTACTGTCTTACAGATAACGTCCACAGGAAGATTAGGCGTTATTACGCCAGCGCCAAAGTAGTCATTCACAAAGTTTAATAAATGACTAGTTCAGGCGTCCTTCAATAAAATCAGGTACATAACTAACCTTGTTATTTTTGATATTATACAATAGTTGAATTTTTCAGTATGCCTTAATTTAAAAAACATGGCAAGGTTTTAAGATACAGTTTGAGAAATAAAGGTTGCGCTTATCTTGTCTTTTGCGTCTTTAGTGTGTATCTTTAAAACTTTTAAGAAAACTGCATTTTCAGGACCACATTTAAACTTCATTCTTAAAGTAAGACTATTAAAGGTACAGGTACTACCTCAGGTACAAGGTGTTAGCTTTAATTTTAAGAATGTGGAACAGGGATACATTTAAAAGATACAACATTTCAGATGCTTCATGTATGCACATACGCTAAATATGTTACTATGTTAGCCCATGCTATATAAATGCATGTATATTTTAGTGCTTATTGGTGCTGACCTGTAGCGGACTGCAGAAGCTCATCGTGGAAGGGTAGAAGAGCAGCGGTCTCTTTGGTTAAGAAACTTTTGCCGTCTTCCGCGTCCAGTCGGATCTCATGGGATTTGTCAAAGGCCGCGTGCAGCGCCTGCGTGCTGAACTTCCGGGCCGCATCCGAGTGCTGGGGTAGGCTGGCCATGAGCGTGGAGGTGAGCGCCATACCCTGCGCCAAACTGGAGCAGAAAGTGCCCGGTATTGCAGCCGGTAAAGCGGCGAGCTGGTGATGAGGAGGCGCCTGAGTCAGACCGGGAGGTGGTGGTGGTGGAGGAGGAGGAAGCACCACAGAACGGTAAGGCATGAACATGGGGTAGCCAGTGTACACGAAGTGTCCCGGACTGGGCTGCTGGGAGCCGCCGATGAGCGAGTCGATGCTGAAGGCAGTGGTGTTTCCCACCGGACGCTGCATCACCGCGAAGGACGAACCGAATGCCGCACTCATAAGCTCGTTTATTTCAGACTCGGTTGAAAAGCTAGAAAAGTTTACGCTGACACAGAGTTAACGGCTCTCCTTGAAACTTTCATTCGCGTCAAATCCCAACGGAATCACTTTAACGCGTTTACAATCCCGATAAAATGTGCGCACGCGCGCGCGCGTGTGTGAGTGAGTGCGTGATTGTGTCTGAGTGTGTGTGAGTCAAGTGGGAACCAAAAGTACAGAGGAAGAAGGTTCGGATGAACAGCGGCCACAAACACACCTCTTATAATCCTGCAGCGGACTGTCCGTTTCCTGAGAGAATTCACTGCGCTTGCGTTTAAGGTCGTTTCTCCATGCAATGAGTCGAATTCTAATTTCATAAAAAACGCGCAAAATAATAATAATAAGTCTATCTTGGCATGCACCAAGATACTTTTTATCGAATATTCGCTGTTGTCCGCTTCGAGTTTTTTTTTTAACTTTATTTCAAGCTCGTTAGGAGCACAGTGACTATTATTCCCACCTCACCATCTATGATCAGCTGATGATGTGAGAGTTTGAATTGCGCTCCTTCGGTTTAAGCGTCCCGACCGCGTGCCAAGACCACGCCCACAAAACGAACTCCTATTCCTATTGGCCCATCTAACAGCGTTGACATGGAGCTTCCATGACGCGTCGCCTTGTGTCGGAGTGAATACTGTATAAAACTGTTCATTAAAGCCATCAGCACCGAACAACACGCCAGTGCTTTTCTTTTTTTAGACCCCAATTCATCAGTTCAGCTTGTCACTACATACTAACTCTTAACTGTTTATAGCGAATCTTATAACAACTCCTGCAGTTATTATCAGTCTAAAGATGTTCATAAGGAGGTGAATAATACGGCGGTACTGTAACCATGGTCAAGTTCTCCAGTTTCTTCAGTGACAGTTAGAGTAGGGCCTACTATCTTTTGCTTACACACACACAAGCGCAAGTAAACAATGTCAATACCGTCAATAATCTAATACTAATCAAACTCTAATCAAGAAGCAAAGGAATGCATTTTGGATTTTAATACTACTACTACTACTACTACTAATAATAATTAGAATAAGAATAAATGTCCCGTTCCTGTCGGGAAGCATTATTCTAATAGTTTAGTTTTCTTATTTATGGAAGCACACACACACACACACGCACGCGCACACACACACACACACACACACACACACACAAATGTCATGCTCATGGAACTGTATGATTGACATGTAGCCTAAAAACCGTTTTAATGCACCATAGTGTGCAGAACGCGTGTATATATATATATATATATAACTATCTCCTTGTGGCTACAGATCTGCTCCAACTTTATTTAGAATATGAAATAATTCTACTTTACCAGAAAAGATTGATTGTACTCATATGTTTTATAGAAAATGAGGCATAGCGTGATTTATGATTTGACATTACCTTAATATTTTTAAGGCATTTATCTAAATGACACAATAAGTACTAATAACTCAATTTAGCCAGTTTGTATTAACTAAATCAAAATCAATTTAAGCTATTTGTGTAAACTAAATCTAGGCTAACTATAACCTATAGCTAACTAATTAGTAATAAAATGTTTAGTTAATTATCTTCAGTGTAGGTTGACTTTTAAAATAATTATTTACTCATACAAAGCAAATACATATATATTTATGCAGTTTGGTCTGAGAGATTTGTGTCCAATATTTATTTATTTATTATAATCAGACCATTAAAAACCATGTAGGACTTTTTTGTACATGGCTCAAATTATTCTTAATCTTTGGGGACCTTTTCTGCACCCACCCTAAAACATTGACCTCTGCTCTGTCACCAGTGATCCAAATCAAGGACACCCCCATCTCTGCACAGGGTCACAGGGACACTGTCTCATTAAAGGGAGCCTGAGCCACAACTGCAATGCAGACATTAAATAGCAGTATTTTTCAATTAGCACTGACAAATTCAATCAAAATTCCATAGATTAGAGCGAAATGAGGCATGGGTCATTTACAAGGGGATTTAATTGCACAGCCATTAGACAAATAGTACAGCAGTCACTGTCTCATTATCAATCATGTGGAAGCATCAATAGAAAAAGGAGAGAGAATGGGAGGGGGGTGTGAGGCAATGGGGTGGTGGCGGTGGTGGTGGTGTGGGTGGTGTGGGGGGTAACACTCTGTCTAATATGCTGCCATAGCACCAGCACTGAGACCAGTTAATAAATACCCCCCTTTGTACTTATAAATTATCCAGTTTAATTAACAACATGGATTATGATTGGAATATGATTTAATTAAACCTTTCCTGCATGGTGGTGTGTGGGGTCATCCATTATGTGGAAGTAAGGGAAGCGTTACCGCAGGCTAAATTAAGGAAGGGCCCTAGAGACTCTGACTGCCCTTAAGACCTTCAGCACAGGGACAATAAAGTGCAACAGTGGCGATAATGGTTGCAGAATATCAACGCTCAAACTAGTGCACCTTTATTCACCATGCATGAGCTGTAGTATATCACATGCTGGGACATATGGCACTTGTGCTGAAATGCATTTGGAAGTGGTTTACTCACTGGGCAAACCAATTAAAAGCCTCTTATTGCTGCTGGACGCAGTTTTGCTGGGAAATGGATTCAGAAACGTTGCCTGAAGCATTTGACCATTCAACATTATTTAGTTACCGTGTCTCAGGCTCAACCTTTTCATCAAGACCCAAATGTCAGCTATAATTTATTCGGCACAGTTCGCCTCTCCCAACGAAAACATGACTCGCTGTTTCCTTCACTCCTGATTCAGACATATTAAGAAAGGCCACAGGCACGGCTGCTATTTCTGCAGTATACACATTTAATCCTCTCTGATTGTTTCAAAGACAGCTATTAAAAATCCCTGGCCTCCTGGCCTTCGATTTCAGATCATTTGATCTAAATGAAATTGATTTATTAACCTTTAAACTGTCTCAGGACAAGGTGAGATCAAGCCTGGCGAATTTGTTCCTCCTAAGGTGTAGTCACTAGATAAGTACAGTGCTTATTGATCCTCTTCTCCAGTCAAGTGCTCATGAGCTCCCATATAAGTCAATATTCACAGACAGGGGAAGCAGTGCATTTCCTCCCTTACACCACCGCGTCCGTGGGCTCGGGTTATCAGGACTACAGCTAAGGCACATGATAGAGTCACTAAGCGTTTATTATAATCCAACTGCTGTCTCATTCAGGGGTATGTTTCAGCTGATCTGAACTATCTGAAATGTGTCTATTACTTAATTATACATAAGGAGAGCAGGATGTGTGATTTTAAAAAAAATTGAAAGCTGTTTGTTTTTTCTGTCTGTTTTTCTGTGATGCCTGAGAGTTTACCACAGACACACAAACACACACACACACACACACACACACACACACACAGTCCTGTCTATCTACTTTGCTTGGCTCTTTTTTTTGCTCATTTCGCTCACATTTGGTCTTTACTGCACAGATATCATGTCTTGCTTTTATATTGCGTTTTAAATCGCATTTTAATATTTTATGCCTTCAAACCTTACATGATCTTTATATTCAACTTAAATCAGTAAATAGCGTTGTACAAAAAAATTCCACATGTGTAAGAAACTTGATTTATGTTAAAGTCACACATAAAAATAAGAAATTGTGAAAAAAATGATCCCATGACAAAAATGAAATCATGTGAGCTGCTTTTCTCTACGGGTGGGAATACAATCAAAATCCTTGTGCCTTCACTCTTGCTGTAACCCAAACTAACAGGACTTTTATTTAGTGAGCATGGAACACTTTGAGCATATGCTTTAAGGCTACTCTGCCTCCCCTTTGATTAGGCCAATTGGCTTTCTGAGGCAGATATTTGTATCACCGGACGCATTTTCATCGCCACTCACGCTTAGTAAAATAGGTCCTGAGTGCTGCAGTAATCATCACATTCAGCGTTTCATTTGTAACACGCTGCGCATTAAACGGTTCACACCATGACACGACGCCATGGCCCAATTCATCTTGCTTTATTAAAGAGAGGAAATGAGGTGAGGCATCAGTGATTCGAGCCTCTGGGGCACATTTTCAAGACAGATGAACGACGGGGGGCAAACACGGCGCTGGTGCAAAATTTGTGAAGAGGAGTTAACAGATAAGCTTCTACCCCACAACATGGCTGAAATATCACTGTTTCTGTCATTTATTATATTAATACTGCCAATTAAATGTAGATCGGTATTATATGTATTTGCACAGGCATCCAAAGACAGACTCCTCCTAATTATATACCGCTTGTGTCTATGTGGTATTAAATATCAGCTTATGTAGGGTCCACGATGTCCAACAGGATGCCACTGAGGCTCAAAAAGTGACTCCTACAGTGACTAGGTTTTTGTTTGAAAAGATTAAAAGATTTAATGAGAATCATCAAAACATCAAATATTATCTAATATCTGGAACTATTCTTCTTCTTATTATTACTACTACTAATAATAATTTTAATTATTTATTTAATTAATTTATTTATTCCAGTTACTTACTTATAGAGTATCTGTGTTTGTTTGTTCAAATGTGTTTTAAAATCTTTTTATTTCTAAAATGTCCCAACACACACACATTTTATTTAGAGAATATCTGTGTTTTAAATGTGTTTTAAATTCATCAGATGATCTTCACAAGGCAATTTCAGGACACATGTTTTAACTACAAAGTCAGGCTGGGGTTCAAAAAAAGGCTACCTATACAAATCACAATTTTTGAAAGCCCCAGTCTACACCAGAAGCCAAGCACACATACACCTTAAAGTGTAAAAGTCCAGATGTCCCACACACACCTAATTAGAGACTCTACAGTAGTCAAATGCCTGTAAGTCAGTCTGGAACAGTCCTCAATCACAGCACTGCTTAAAGCACTGTCTACAACCAGAGAAGCCTTTCAGAGTGAAACAGCAGCTTTATTTAACAAAACTAAACATTGAGTCAAATATTAGTCACACGTATACTACATTATTTGTTCATTGGAATCATGGAGTTTTTAATTCCTGAACTTTTTCCTCACAGAACACAAATCTTCTTCTATACTAAATTAAATAAATCCTATCTTGCTCTGTGTTTCAATTGACAGCATTTTTATGTACATTTTAGGTTATTGTAGTTAAATGAAAACATTTTCACAACTCATGTGATCAGTCATTTAAGCTCATAAATATTATACATTATGAATGATTATAAATTAATTAGTACACCCGGTGATATCATATTGTCATGTGATTTAAATATAACAGAACAAAAACAAAAACAAAAACAAAAAGGGTCTGCTTTATGTTCCCTACCACAAATATCTTCTACTTGAACGTTTCCTGTTGTTGTTCTATTGAACGTTCCACCTTGGCAGAACCACTCAAACCCAGAGCCAGGTTTTAGTTACTGAGCATCATTTCTCGCTCTGCTCATGTTTTATGCCTAACGTGACAGAATTACAGACATTCCAACACTCATGGGGTTAGAAGTCCAGACTATCACCATCAAGCCTGCTCTCATTGCGGTCTCACATGTGGTGGCCATATTAGATTTGACGCAAATTCACCCCAGGCTGCTCGCACACATCTCAAAAGACGATTATTTAATAATTACAGGCTTAATTACTGGTACAGACGAGAGGACTAAAATAGAGTGGAAGTCTTATGATACTAAAATTGGGTTAGTTCCTTGTTCATTGTCCTGCTTTCTTCTGGGGAAACATCATGCTAACTGCTTTATTAGCACAGACATTTTTCTAACAAATCTATAGGGAGACTCTTAAACACAAGAAACATGACTTTTGTTGCACAATTTTACTTACTATTTTAGAAATGACATTTAAATAAAATTTAACAACATTAAAATCAGATCAAAGTGGGTTAGGCTGGTAAAATCATGTAGTCATGTATGGCTGCTGTTAGAAAGTGTTTGAGAGAGGTTTTTGCTGGGTATAATTTTGAAGACTTGGACACTTCACTTTACTGGGCCATTATAGATAACAGAGCAAGCTGAACTCTGCCACTTAGTTCAGCCTCATCATGTCGCATCAGACGAGATAATGAAGAATGAAAAACACCAGGTCAATTATGACCGGCTTGTCAACTCAGAGACTTAAAGAGCGAGAGAAACAGGTGAACAGAAGACAAAATGAAAGGAGAGTGAAAGTGGGAGTGATGAGCGAGAGAGTGTCAGCAGCAGGGTTAATCCTGAGGAAGAGGACATTTGATAAAGTGTTGTGTGTCTCGGCTTTGCGGCGGATTCAACATTATTACGGCGAGAGGGCGACAGTATGCTCAGCCTTCCCCGAGCCTTAATGAGTTCTGTCTCCTCATTCTTCATACACTAATTAGTCCTACACAGGCCCAATACACACTGCCTGCTCACCACAGTCACGCCAGCCTGCAGAGTGAGCAGATGCCTATACAGAACTGTAGCTGTAGCAAAGCTTTTATTTGAGCTCTGTGATGAGATGCGTAATATTTTAGGAACAACAGGCACTGTGTTGGACTATTTCTCACTTCTCTAATCTCATACTTTTCTTTAGAGAACCGAGGAGAACGTTTATCAGTAGCAGTTCTGTGGTATTCCTTATTATTAGACATTAAATGTTGAAGCCTCCTAATGTTGCACTGTCACCTTTTACTTACTACTTAATCTGGAGAACAAAAAAAACCAAATACCAAAAAAAAAAAGTTCCTCTGGGGTTCTTTGGATAGCTAAGTGGAAAAATAAATGAAACCCAGTGTCACAGAGGCTTTAACAACAGTGTTATCACAACAGTGTAGGACACACAAGACCACATGTACCTCTATTTATATGTGTATGAAGTTCTCAGGGCACAGGATCATGAAATACTTTAAACATTCAAACAAACAGTAGTTTTTTTGCACCAGTATGGTTCAGAACATTACATTTCCATGTATTCAGTTGTCACATGCTTTTATCCAAAGACATCGTTTCATTTGTGATAGGATGCAATACAAGCACAGGGCTGAGGGGTTAAGGGTGTTGCTCCAGGGCACAGCAGAAGCTCTCTGTCAGGTCTGGGATTTGAGTTCATTATATGTCATGCTGTAGCCCTTTGCACTGAGGTACCACAGAGCCCCAGAACCTTCTGTACAAATTTGGTGACCTTGAACAGTTTTAATGAACAGACAACAGTTATACATGGAGATTTCTAAAGGAAATATGAAAATACTACTAGGCATTTTTTATTACTCTAAACATTTACCTCAGCTGTGGGGTGGATGCTGTGTGGTGCTTCTGGGTCACTAGTTCAGTCCTGAGCTCAGGTTATTGTGTACTCGTACATGTTCTCTTTGTGTCTTTGTGGGTTTTCTCTGGGTTCTCTGGTTTAATCTCCCCTCCCTGATACATGCCATGAGGTGGACTTGTATGTTCATGGGAGTGTGTGAATGCTTCTGAGTATGACTAAAACCATATAGCTGTGGGATTGCTTATCAAAAACATCTCCTGTTAGAACCTATTTACAAAGCAAGGAACCCTTAGTGAACCTTCTGGTCTAGAAAACAATCGAAAAGACAAGATAGCTCACTTACAATGTTATACAAAGCCAACAACCTGTTGCTTTCATCTGATTTTACTTTAATGATGAAGGCTTGTCCTGAAAGGACTCCTGTGTTGGAGTGGCTAGAGGGGAACCCATACTAAAATAAGAGCTAGGTGGATAATCACTTGCACTTCTGGTTTTCAGGGGCCATAAAATAGTAGTCATTGGGGTTGTCCCTACTCTGCCCTAAAAGTCAGTTCTGGTCTGTGATTTCCCAGATTTCCCTGCTGGAGTGGCTGACCTGGGCAGAGTGGCTGGTAATTAGGTGGTGGGGCAGCGGTGTAATTGAGAAGGAGCACACCTGGCCTTGGATGAACAGCTCACCTGGTTCAAGTGTCCCAGCATGTACACAACTCTACCTGTCCTCTTCACTCTCACTCTAGACACTTTTAGTGAGCTTTTCAAAGGAGCTATAAAGATGTAACAGGTTTGCACTCCTTCCCACATAACTTTTCTAAGGGTTGCTAATTATTGTGAGTGGTGCTGCTCGTCTTACCATCGATTCTGAACTTTAGTGCACAAGAGATCTGCATTTGTTAAAGAGGTCCACAATGTCCATTTTATTTTACACACCCAGTTCTACTGTAGTTGTTCTGTTGGGTTACTGTCTGTATGGAGTCTCACTTCTTCCTGTGGAGTTCCTCCAGTTTGTCCAGCTTCCTCTCACCTTTTAAAAACATGCCAATAGGTTTACTGCCTCTAGCAGTCTACACAACTCAGTTAAAATGGTACGTTGTTAAAAACAAATGTAGAAGTTCATTAAAAAATTAAACCAAAAGATACAACTTTTTACACTTTTTTTTTAGATTTTTTTTTTTGGTGAAATTACAACTTATGAAAATTAAGTGAAAACCAATCAAAAACATTTTTTTTTGAGAAAAATCGAAAAATAAAAAAACAATAAAAAAAAAACAAAAAAACAAAAAAACAATAACCTTGTTCCAAAACTAATACTTTACTAATAACAGTAAAGCACATATTTTTACTTTACTAAACTAATAAAAATCATAATGCTTTTACTACACAACATTTTGGGCAAGAGTCTTGCAAACTGTAACAGGAGTCTTACAAATTTTCACAAAAATCTTCAATTTGAACAGGGGTGTGTATACTTTTTGTATTCACTGTACATGAGAACACACAGAGAAACATGTTTAGAAAAACACTCGTAGTCTTTAAATCTTTGCATCCCAGGACTGGATTCTGCCACACTGGTAAGTACATTTGAATAAATGAATCAATGTAAACATGCTTTTCAAACCTTAATGACCCTAATGACTGTTGTGTTATAAATATTATAAATTTATGCTAAACTTTCTGTTCAGGTTGCCTGCAGGCTCAATCCCCATGCTGCGCAGTGATATGAGCATTCTTCCAGCTGTGTAGAGGAGTTTGTTAAATACCAGAATCTGATTAATCACAAGTAATTTTATGTGCTACAAAACTCAGGCTAATTAACGAATAATTAGCAAATGATAGAGAATTTCTAGAAATCACGCTTATTAGCATAACATTAATTGCTTTGTTTTATAATACCCAGCTGGCTAATTGTTCAGTAATTGGAGCATTCAAAATGACATCTTTGGGACTTAGGATGTGGCATTGCACAGCAGAGCGGAGGTCATGGACTGTTATAACATGTTTATAACATCTGAGCAGCTTGTGTTCTCCACACAAACAGACAGTCTGCTATGACAGGTCTTGTTCCCAGGGACCTCCTGCCAAAAGCTCACTTTTATGATCTCCATTAAGTGAGAGAAAACATTTTAATTGGCAATGTCTCACTCTTCACCCTAAGGGTCAGTTGTAAGGCTCTAAGGTCACATGACAGAGAGGAGTGTGAGGATCTGACTAGCTGCCGGAAAAACCGAGCTGGAGGAAAGGCACTGACCCTGAATCTTTAGAAAACAAACTCACAGAGACATGAAGGTTCAAAAGCTGATTATAACGTTGTTCTTTGTTTTAACACTGCGTCACACTCTCTGTGAAAAGATGCACGTGTCTAATCCAATTAGAATAATGTTTAATTAGAATCATTCCTGAAGGGAAGATGTGTGCAGGGTTACGAAATTACCTATGAGAACAGCAAGCAGTCAAAAGGGGCAGATTAATTAAAAACGAAGTGTCGACAACAGAGGAAAAATTCATTCTTACGACTGAGTAATGTCAGCAACAGATACAGCTGCTGTGCACTGGACTGCATGCTTCATTACTGAAAGGTACACAATAGATGGCCTTTATAAATGAGTGCACTTTAGCAGATGTGCTTTAACATTTGAATTAGAAAAGAGGTAAAAAAAAAAATCTCACTTATCATAGCTTGATACTTAGCTTCGGGGGTTTCAGGATGAGAACACACACATCCACACACACCCTCCTGAATAATTCAATTAGATGTGAGTCAAAGCTGGAAGGAGCACAGAGTCTTGAGTGTGTTTGTCATGCTCTATAAACCCACCTGGCGCCGAGAACGAGGGAAGCGGGTAACATGGAAGAATCAAAAGATGCATAAGAAAAAAGACTGAGAGAAGAGAAGCGGGTTTAATATGAGAACATTCATATCTAGTCTGGAACTCCATTAGGAAGAGAAGAACAGTGGAAAAGAGTAGGAAGAGGAAGTGGGTCAGCTGCTTGGTGGAACAGACTGGCACATGCACACCGGGCAAAGAATGATCCTGTCAGTTGGGCCGAGACGTTGCAGCGTAGTCATGCTGGCACCCACGGGCATGGCGGCCCATTACACAGGCTAATTATCAGCTCCATCGCTGAGGAGCTAAATGAGTCTGCTCAGGAGAGACACTGCCACAACACAACACATATCTTTAATATGATTCATTTCTCCATCATTATTTTCAGATGACGAGATGATGCAATACAAATGTAATGAAATTAAACACTGCTGATTCTTTTAATCCATCTTTAAACAATCAAATCCCAAGACCATAATCTAGAACATATGACCCACACGCCAGGACTAGCCTGATAAAAGTACTAATTATAATTGAACTGGAACTTTCAAAAAAGGTTGAGATGGGACAAAATAGAGCAATAAACTCAGAGCCATAAAATCAGCTACTGGCAAAATGTGCTAATGATACGCAGTTTTCATTACAAGCTTTTTTAATATATTCTAGATAAATTCATTTCGATTCCATGCAGTAACAATACAAAATGTGGAAAAGGTAAATACAGGGTGAATACAGACTGTATAGACTTCTTAATTCTGTATCTGTTCATCTATTTGATAACTGTGTTCAATCCATTTGGAATCTATCTGTCCGAAAAGACACATAAATGAACACAAGAGCACTTATTTGTCACGAAGCTTATTTATTTATTTATTTATTGCTCTGATCAATGTGACATTGGATTAGCAAACTACAAACGGAAAATTCCTCTGTTAATGATTAGCTTGAGTACTTGTGTATTTGTGATGTCGAATTTAAATATTTCTTCAGGCTACAAGCTACGGAAGTAAATAAAAAAACAACTCGAAGGCAAAAATGCAGCAGAAAGAATGACGAGAAAGCCTGATGCTGCTCTCCAGTGGTCAGAAGAGGAATTGCATGAATTGTTTTGGTTCAAGTGTCTGCAGGTTTTACATGAAAGCATGAAATATAATAATAGAATATAAATATAAATAAAACAATAATAAAATTAAAGCTGTTCTAGGAATGAAACTAAAGACATTGAAACTGAATAGGTCAGATATTTCTGAACAGAAAACTACTACAAAAAGTGTAACAGAGAAACATTCATTTCTTTTTCTTTTTCCTCTTTGTCTCTGCTGCTGTTTTTGTGCTCTTTCCATTTTTCTTCTTTCCTTTTTTCAGCTCTACTGCTTCTTGAAATGCCTTTCCTGCCCGGGCTCGTTTCTTGCCCATTGGAGTCTTGCTGTACCAACTCTGCCAGCAAAAAAAAAAATACAACACATAGATTATTTATTTATTTATTTTCTTTCTTTGTTTCTTTGTTTCTTTCTTTCTTTTCACTAATTAAATTGAAATAACCTGCCTGTACTGTAATATCAAGATCTGGAGACATACTGTACAATTGGAGACTGGGATTAAATCTAATCTAATCTAATCTAATCTAATCTAATCTAATCTAATCTAATCTAATCTAATCTAAT
>JAOTRN010000012.1:872735-888434 GCA_028566695.1 Bagroides melapterus
AAGAGTTAAGAGATTCAAACTTAAAATCTCCAGACATCAGATGATCAGCTTTATGTTGTGCCGCTTAGTTTCTATTATTGCTTCCCTTTACATTAATATAAACCTGTGCCTGCCTTGCTGCCAAAATTAGTGTCAAAGCTGCTGTTATAGAAGATTTATCAATACTTCCTGGGTTTAATATATATTGCCTGTGTGAATGAAAGTTACCAGCCTTGGCTAGATATGAACGCTAACAATATCATGTGTGTTGAATAAATCAAATCTAAAATTATAGGGTCATATTTTATATGGTTGGTGATTTCATAACTTAATAAAAGATTTGTCACGCTGCTTGTCTCTGACCTTAAAAGCCTCCTCCTCCTCTTTGTAGATGGGGTCTTGTCTGGCAAGAGGAGGAATAAACTCCAGCGCCGTGAGGGATTTATTAGTTTGCCGACTGAGACGTTGAGAAGTGAGGACACTCTGTACAGCCTGCAGGATGTGACCCTGAGTGTAGCCGTCTGTGACTTTAGCCAAAGAACTGAGGTCCAGAGAGGGGCTGGGCTGAACACCTCGCACCCTCAGGAGCTCCTTCCATAGATCTACACACACACACACACACACACACACATACCCACACACACATATCACTACAATCTAGTTAAGCAGCTTGAGGGAATCAACTAAATTCTAATATACAATAAACTATTAATGATGATTATGACTGTTAGTTTATCATACAGCAATTCCACACCGGTCACTTTAATAGGAACATCTGTACACTTGATGAGTCACATAAAAACAATCAGCCAATCAGAGAGCAGCAGCCAATGTTACAAAAAATAATGTGATCTCTGTGAATTTAAATGTATGATGCTTATTGGTCCAGTATTTCTGAAACTGCTAATGTCTTGGGATTTTCAAGCAAACAGTCAGAGTGAGTCAGAAGAGAGAGGTCAGAGGTCAGTAGTATGACCAGACTGGTTCAAGATGACAAAAACATGCTGAGAAGAAAAGCAGAATGAACAACATGCTGAACCGTGGGCTTTAACAGCTGACAGATGAGGATGGGTTCCTTTTTGAGGCTGGTTCCTCTCAAGGGTTCTTTATATCTTTCAGAGATTTTTCCTTGGCATTAGGGATAAAATTCATTTAATTTTATTTTCTGTAAAGAGACAAGGTCCACTGTTAAAAGTGCTCTACAAATAAAATGACTTCATTTGAACAGTCACAGTGGGGTTCAATCAACTGCTTTTAATTTAACATTTATTGTTAACATGAACTCAAATTATTATCTGTAATAAAAGCTTTACTTTCAAAGAGATTTGTTTTTAAAAATGATCAATTGGAATCATGCCCAATGTTAAAAAAACAAACATGAAAAAACCCCAAAGCTGTCTAATTTTAATTAAAAAACAATCCAGTACAAGTAAACATATTGAAGACCTATTTATAAAGACCCACATGTCAATTTCTACCAGCATAATATAATAAAATATAAATCAGATTAGCAGTAACTTTAGAAAAGGGCAATATGCTCATGGAGCAAGGATTAAGGTTTTTTTTTCTTATGTCTCATGAATATATTTGCAGAAAATATAAGTACTCATGATAAAAACAAGAGCAATTAAATTTCTTTGTGGAATTTAGATTTAAGAAAACTTATTTTCCCTGTTTGTTTTATGTATATTTAAAAATTCAAAGCACTTTTGTACGTCACTCTGGATAAGAGTGTCTGTAAATGTAAATGTAAACACAAACACACACAGTTATATGCACACACTTACTCAGTCTTGAAGCATAGTCTGGTCTGGGAATCAGTATGATCCTTTTGTAAACTTTACACAATGCTTTGAGATCTGCGTCAAAAGGTCTGCGAGACGTCCCGAACAGCAGCACACGGTCCTCCACTTTAATGGATTTGACCACTTTTGCCAGGTCTTTCTTCAGCCTTTTGGGGTCCAGCTTCAGTAGTAAGGTTTAAACAGAGAAGCAGATTTAGACTCTGGGTAACGTATGATTCCAGCCACAAGAGGACAGTATAGGCTAATGACAGTATAGTCAACGTGGCAAATCTTGAGTGTTGACATGACTCCATGACGGATTCTAGAAGTTATTTCATATCACAGGAACACCTGTTGTCTTTTTTCAGTTATTGTGTGCATGGATGTCTCTGCGGGTGTTTGTGATCTGAAAATACAGCCCAGTTGGCAGACATACCTCTTTCTCTGGTTTTGGGACTTTTTTGTAGAATGTTTTCTCAGCGTCTCCAATCCAAATGACAGAGGGCTGCAGCTGGCGAGCCACCTGGCAAAACATAACGGTAAACATGCAGATCCTCAGCAAACCAGACACCCGGAGCAGAGACAACAGGACTTTAATCAACAGCGTTCTCACAAACACTGTCACTCAGTTTGGACAATAAAACATAGCAAAATGACCTCAGTCATTAGATGGCTTGTGTGTGTGTGTGTGTGTATACAGATGCATCTGGAAGATAAGGCCTAAGTAGAGAGTCTAGCAGCAGATAGGAAGGTGGTCCATTCGTTTCTTAATGGCAGAGTAAGCAGGAAGTTGTGATAGGACACTATTCTTCACCCAGCATGCACTTAGAAAGGTGCTGAAAGAAACGAGTGCAAACAGGTCCTTAATGCGATTTATCTGCAAACCCAGCTGTACTCCACCTGAGCTGCTCCAGCACCACAAGGCTTGTCTTTCCTCCAGCTCTTTCTCAACACAACTCACTAAAACCCTTCATAAAAAACGACACCCTTAAAGAACTTTATACACGGCTGCACAGTTTATGAGCGGGCAGAAAAAGGCAACATGGGGACAAATTCTCTCAGTTTTCATTTCCTCGTTAAAAACCCACATCTGTTTATGTTTATATTTTTGGGGAAATGTCAAAACGTCAAGTACGGAACGCTTGTGGCTTCTGTGACACAGTAAGCAACCTGTTTGGATGTGCGTGCCATGGTGGGGCTCGGAGGCGGAACAGCAAACAGAGCGAGCGAAGCCTGACCTTTCATCTAACTATGACTTTGAGTTGTTTGGTCAAAAGTGCATGAGAATTTAGCAATCAGTGAGGAAAAAAAAAATAAAAACACATGTTTCGGAGTCACTAGAGGCATTATTTATGCTTAACTGATCAAACCCAATCACGTAACCTTTATAGATTGCACATACAATATAACTCATGTACTTTACACCATATGAGAGAAAAATAAACGAGTAAAGCAGCACGCAAAAAAAGCTTCTTATCTCTGAGCAGCCATTTGTGCTGAATAAAAGTGACTTTGAAGGGCAAAGGTCATGAGGTGAAATTCAAACACTGCCTAATTCTCAAGTTTTATTGATCAGAAGGTGTTGAATTAATTTGAACTAATATCAGCTCTGACATTAGTGTCCTGTCCTTCAAATCAGATATTTATATTAAAGCTCATTTTAATACATTATCTATAGTTTCTATAGCAACCGCTCATTCAACAGGACTTCAGAAAGTAAGAATGTTAATAACCAGATTTAGGAAATGAGCTGATTTAATAATAAAAAAGATGTACAATGATCTAATGAAGCTTTCTGTGGAGAAATTTATTTGACTTTTAACGAATAAGTCTCCAGTGTCAGTGGAGGTAAAGCTGTTCCTGTAGGTTATTACACAAGTGATAACAGGAAGTTACTTGTTTCATAGACATTACATAACATTTAAAAAAAAAAATTGTTGATACAAAATGCTAATCTATGACAAATTGCTGTGTAGGAATTTAGTAAAAGAAATAAAACACGACTGTCATGACTCACAACACCATGTCATGGATTCTTTTCTTGCAACAACATGCATCTATTGGGTCTTATTCCTCACTTAATCATTCGTACACATCATATAAAATCATTATACCCTGAAAATCAGTTTATTTAACAACAAATAAGTAAATAAATAAAAACAGCACAGGGAAGTTTTTACTACTTATTATTAAATGCAGTACCTTTGCCTTTTTAAAAATACATATAAAATTGATTTGACTTGGAATTTATTATAGAAGGTCTCAGGTTGGAGATTATTGAATTTGGGGCAATAAATTCAAAATTTCCATCTGAAGTAGAAGAAGAAGAAGAAGAAGAAGAAGAAGAAGAAAGCTTCCTTACCTTCATGACCATATGTAGGAGGTACTGGAGGCCACTCCTGCCTGGGTATTTGCCTGTCAGGTTGGCAGGGGAGAGGTTGAACAGATTTGCCCCCGTCTCTGTGCACAGAGCATGAAGCAGCATCCTTTTACCCACGCCTGATGGTCCAGCTAGCAGCACTGAGCGGATTAGAGGTCCTCGCTCATGTACGAACTGAGAGCCTGAAAGGAGAACCACAGCATAGACTCTTCTACCATGAGATTATCAGAGGAACTGATAATGTATGTGAATGTAAGAGAATAGTCACTATTACAGGAGTGACTATTAAAGCAGACTTTTATTAGAATGATTAGTACCCACATTAGCATGTTTAATTGAGTTTTTCCTTACTTTTTGTGTTACTAGCTCTCACTTCTGTAGCTTCTTTTACCTTCATTTGCTTTGATATGTTTTTTAGCCTCTAACATTTCTTCTTCATTACATACGTCTCTACAAACTTTAAAATCATTGTCACACATGCAATAATAATAATAATAATAATAATAATAATAATAATAATATTAAGATTAATAAAAACTGCTTAAAACTTAAAGTAAATAAAAAACATCCCTGTCATGTTCATAATCCTACTGTAAGTGTCTGTTGGTGTTTTGATTTTATCTTTAATCTGTAATTTGACTAAAGTTTTTTTTTTTTTTAGCTTAGGAAGTGAGATGTTAAAACAGATGCCAATTGCTATAGCTGCTGATGCTCTGTAATAAAAGAACAATAGTTTAATGCCTCTCTCGGGTGAAATTAAAAGAAAACATGGGTAAATATTCCAAATGGGACAAGGAAGTGGTGTGTATGTGAGTGATACACACACAAACATCCGGCTACACGTATACATCCGTCCAGGCTTCGCTTTGTGACTGCAATAAGTGCAGGACAATCACACGGCTCTTTCCAAATCCTTCTGAACTGCCCAATCCAGAGTGGACCTACAACGCAGGTCTTTTGATTATGTGGACCAGTTAGCATGGATTATTTAATGTTTCAAAAATATTCAGATATTTTTATTGAAAAATAAGTCCTAATTTATACAGATCTTCAAAGAGTTTTTTTTTTTTATAATTACTATTTTCACTTTGTCTACAGCTTTCCGACATTACCCACAATGCTGAATGCTTGTTGATTGTAGCACTAGTGAGAAGCTAAAAAGATCAATATGGTAGCGCTTTAGTCTGTTTATATCTCACCTTGTCAACTGTACAAACTGCCATAAACTCACACATTGTATTACAGCTTATGTATTCAACATTTTTTATGAATATTAATTAAATGCCTATAGAAAACAGTGAATGAGAAAATCACTAAATCCTATACAGCATCGAGTTTACAGTCAGGTTTGAGAATTTTCCTTATTTTCTTCCTATTTAAACACTATTATACCTGCATTAACAGTTACTCTCTGTAATGTCAGCACAACACACAACTCCTCACTTAAAACCCCTCAATTTGATATTCTTCAGGGTGGAATTTCTGTTTAACACCAGTCCTAGGCTGAAAATCAATAACATCTGGCAGTTAATCCTCTTCTAAACAGTTCAGTTTATTCTCAAACAACTTTCATTTAGTTCCTTTGAAAACTGCAGAGTTGCACAAGAGGGCATTTAATCATAATTCTCTTTCAATAAAATTGAGCTTTCCTGGTTAGCTAGAGAGGTTCAGGGTGTGTAATTATTACCATCACTGAGGAAAAACCTCACCTGAGGCCTGTGCAGCAGGGGGCGATATAAACAGCTAATTCTGCACAGCATGAGACGTGAGTGTGTGCATGTAACCGGGTGTACATACTTCCCTATACGCAGAATTAGTAAGCAGTTAAACACATTTTGCAACTTTTTCAAAAATCCCAAAAAAACCCCAAGAAGTTATGTGTTTCATTGTACTGTTACTCTTGATCCGTTTCCACACATCGTAATCTAGTTGAACTGATTTTACACTGCATGGCAGATGTTTCCCCGCCTCCTCTCTGTGTGGGAATGTCGTTGTCGGGATCGACAGACACAAATACAGCCGAGCAACTGAAACAAATGGAGTGTGCTCAGTGCAGCATCAGCGAAGAAGCCTAAACACTGCACTAATGGCAGAGTAAACCTGCCTTAGGGCTGCTTCCGAACAGGCCTCAATCCAAACAATCTCCCAGCAGGGACAGTGATCATAAACATATGCTAAATTACTGAGCTCTGATTTGCTTCTCTGTGGAAGACACCATGGACAGAATTATCACAGGAGAATGGTGCCGACTTTATCAAATTTTCTTCTGTCCTACTGACATATGTCACAAATCTGATCTAATAAGATTATTTTGAAATATCAGTCTCCAAACCACACTGCATTTTCTTCTCTTCTTTCTCTCTCTCTCACTTTTTTTCACTGCTTATAGAGTATCTATCCCTCTTGCTTTCTTTCTCCCCTGGCACAGAGGTGATGAAAGACCCTAGGGGTCTCCATCACTCTCCCTTGCTGAGTCCTGATCACAGGCCACAAGCCCTCCAGTGTGTGATTATTTTTAAGTCACTGACTGATCTCTCATTGTTTTAGTGCCGTAGAGGCTGTTTATGTGGTAACACGGTGCTATCTGGGACTCTGGGCTGCCGAGTGTTGTTAGGGGTTATAACGCACCGGGGCTCTAAACACGTGTGCGGGTGTGAAAGTCATCTGACAGGTTTTTAAAACGGGGAAAGAGAAAGGACAGTGAGAGAGCAGAAGACGGTGTGATACCAGACACCGGCGCACTCTTCTCTAATTGCTTGCTCACTGTAGAGAAAGTGACAAAAGAGGCTGGGCGATGCAATAATCAACAATAGGGTCAGATGCAGTTCAGAAGGGCATGCACTGTATGACACACAACACACACGCACACAAAGCTTTAACAGTAATGCTCCTGAAAAATTCATGGGAGCCACTCTAGTTCCCAGGGTGTTCATTAGCATCCCTTCGGACATTTTTTTTTGACACACAATAGATCCAATCCATCATCTTGTGTCCCCTGAAGTACAAAACCTCTTTGTGATTAGAGTTTAGTTTTGTCCTTATACTTTTGCTTCCATATAATCCCATGTTTGACTGCACATTTAGTCCTCTTATCAGGTGCTATCTGGCTCCTTTAGCTTGACGTCTAGTGAGGATTACAGGAAACAGAGTATCCTGGGACAACGTGAGTAGACATGGGAAACACTCACTCACCCAGAGGCAGCACGCCGTACAGAGCAATGAGCTGTCTGACGTCTGAAAGGGATGGCATGGGCTCAATGTCTGCCTGCCTCAGGCTTGTACCCAGGTAACTGTATTCCCCTGGAGAGACAGAGATACAATTTACACAAGCAGGATTAAAACCGAAGCACTTAGAGCACATATAAAACCATGATGTAATTCAGTGACTAATATTAAAAGTCTGGTTATGGTACGTCACTGTAGTGTGTGTACGGAGTTTTACAGATATGAGCAACTGCACTCACCTGGATAGAGAAACAGATATATACGTAAAAGAGACACAGAAAGGGCATTGATTCATGTTTTCCTTATAACATCAAGATTACCAGATAAATGTGTATCTCTGGCTGTTTGCCTTCATTACATTGTGTTGCTGTGGCAACATTGCTTACTCAACCAAACAACATCAAACTGGGATGTTTAACATGTTAGAACTGATGTGGTTTCTATGTACAGAACCACACCCGGGCCTGGAAAAACTTTAAACATGAAGTGAAACTTTATGAACTTCACTGTAAAGGTACATTTGCTTATGCACTGTCTGCATTCTGCCAGTTAATAAGCCGGCCAAAAGCATCTGGAAATGCATTACACATGAATAAAGGTACAGTGGTAATGTTAAGAATGCCTCACATGGTCTCTGAAAAAAAAAAAAGTAAATATATTTCTCTGACCTGAAGGAGGCCGTGTATATGAGGACGTGTATTACTACTGACAGTACGTAATCAAGACCAACTGAGGAAGCAGCAAGTGAGATTAGCTCTCCTGGTAACTTCTGTTTTTACTTTACTGGGTATTGTATCGATGAGGCACATGGAAATTATTCATACATCCATTCCATTGAGGAAGAGAAACACACGTACGCAAACAGATTATGAATCAGTCTGTGGTGGTGACAGTGTAGCATCAGATGTTACTGTGAGCCCAGTGCTATTGATCTATTTTACTGGGGCCTGAGTTACAGATGCAAGAATTTAGAGAAGTGGGCAAAAGTTTAGCTTTGAGCAAAAAAATGACCTTATGGTATTAAGTACACACTTGGCAAACTATAGCCATATTGGACAGTCAGAACACACAGACAGGCAGGCTTGAAGCATTTCCAGAAAACATTTAACATGTATCACATATGAACTGGTAAGAGAGTCATAAGTGTATGTGACTGTTTAATACCGAGGTAATCACATAATTTTACGGTCATCGGCTGAATCAGAATGCCTTCCAGAACGAGTTCCTCGTATAGGGATTCAATAGTCCTACAGAGACAGGGAGGGAGAGAGGGAGAGATGGAATAATGGAAAACAAGAGCAAAGGAGAAGTTAAGTACGAAGAAGATGAATCACTCAAACTGCATCTGAAATATTATCCATTACGTCATCACACAGCTCTCCCATTATAGACCTCGTGCCACATTTTTACTACATCTGAAGCTTTGTCTCGCTTTTAACGTCACAGTCCTTTACTGCTAAATCTTCCAGGCTTTAAATGGACATTTTTACAGACAGTAACCTGACAGAATTCCAGGTTAGGGCTGAGAAATAGGCTGAGGGCAAATGAGATGTAAGTGAGCCAAGAAGATCCAAGATCCTCTGGGTAACATTGTATAAATTATAGTAAGGAATGAAAGAAAGATATATATAAAAAAAGAAGACAGATCATACAGAGCCATGAGATAAAACAGAGAACCAATTTTAACCCTTAACAAGACTGTTCTTTACACGCGCTCCATAACATATACACTGTATGACCAAAAGTTTGTGGACACCCGATGGTCAAACCCGTACGTGGTTCTTCTCCAAATTGTTGCCACAAAGTTTAAAACACTTGACTGTAATGGATGTATTTGTATGCTGTAGCATTACAGTTTCTCTTTACTGGAATTAAGAAGACCAAACATGTTCCTGCATGACAAAGACCTGTGAGCTCCATGAAGACACGATGAGCCAAGGGTGGAGCGTCCTGACCTCAATCATACCGTACACCTTTTAGCCAAACTGGAATGCTGCTAATTGCACACCAGACGTCCACATTCCATATCAGGGCCTGAACTCTCTAATTCTCTTTTGGCTAAATGGCCAATTCATCACAAGAAATATTGTGAAAAATCTTCCCAGGAGTATTATAACGGTCATTATAACAGCAAAAGCACATACGGGTTTATTGAGTTATGGATTATAATATGAACACACACACACACACACAGAGATCATCATTATCCATGTATATTAGGGATACAAATATGAATACTTTAGGACTGAACAGATAAGGTTATTGGTTGTACAAATGCAAATCAGATAGATATAGGAGGTATATTGTTCTTTTTTTTTTCTTAGAAAGCTTCAAATAAAGAGACTAAAGGTGTGCATGGGGATTGGGATCCACTGGATACAACAATTGCATGTTTGTCAGATATTATATTGATATTGTGAATTTTTGCACAAAGTTTGAGGGACAAAGACAAATTTCATAATCAACAAAATAGTAGGCACACGAATTTTTGGTAATCTATCATCACTAGCTCCAGTAGCCTGAACTAATATCTGTTTTACTGAGCTCCAAAATAAAGCCATATTCTAACCATATTTCTAGACAAACTGGCCCAGGATTCACAAAAGTAGTATGCTTTTATTTATAGAGCTGTCTCTCCATATAGCCAGCACAGACCACACGCTGTATACACAGACCGCAGGGCTGTATATCTCTGCTGGATCTCTAAAAAGAATCATTTCATTAATATTAAAAATAGTAACTGGTACATTCATTGCACATGTTTTTCATTATTTAAAAAAATTCTTCCCAGAAAATCATGCAGACGTTAAAATGAAATACGAGTTAAAGGATTCCAGTTTGACTCGCAGCAGCACTGAGGACTGGTGTTCATAGCTTTGAGCACATATGGTGAATTTTTCTGAGCTTTCCAGAATTTGAAAAATCACAGAAACTAAAGTACGGCTAATAAGATATTATTAATAGAAGGCTAATGCATTAAGTATCATACAGCTTATTGAGTCACATCAGATAGAAAGGGTGTCACAGGACACGTGATGAGACCAATTATAAACTCGAATCCTGTCGCTGAGAATAATACATACGCATATACATTACGTGTGTGTGTGTGTGTGTGTGTGTGTAAATAGTCTGACAGATTAAAAATGTATAAATTCAGAAGAAAAATGACTAAATCTACAACTAAATTTATATTTATCCCTCCTGAGTAAGCCAGGGGCTAAGAGTCAAGGAAAACTCCCTTAGAATATATGAGGAAGAAACCTTGAGAGGAACCAGACCTAAACGGAAACACAACTTTTTACAACTTATATAATCAAGTAAAGTTGTTGTTTCTTATCATATAAAAATGCTAGAGATAGAAAGATGTGAAGTGTAAGATTTTTAACACCAAGAGACCTAAAGTTGACTGTTGGAGCAATTTAGCCGCCTGACCACATAAAACACCAAAACTTCTTTCAAGTCTCAAAACAGCCAACAATCATATCCTTGAGTGGGCTCTTTAATAGACATATAAAATTCATAATCCCTTGTAAACATGTTTTTCATATATATATATATGAGTTATATAAGTTCTGTTTTATTACCAACCTGTCTGCTGTAAAATCTTTTTCTTTCTTCTTCTTCTTCTTTCCACTCTTTTTTGCTTTCTTTTTCTTCTAAATTGAGAAACAGCAGATATAAACATGTCAGACTAGGGCAATGACAGTCAATCAACTATCAATTCATAATACAGTCCGAGCGTTTGAAGCCGCTGTTTTGGCTTAAATCTGTCAGTGTGTTGGCTGGTAAATATGCTGGAACCAGGAACACGACTGCAATGTTGCAAACCAATGTTTGCCAAAATGACATTTGACAAAACATCTGGCCCATGATGAGCGATGCACTCGTGCAAATGCTTATAAACACAGTTTCCAAGTTTCCCTAATAGGAGCCCATGGACCAGAAATGACTCTGTTTGTTTATCGCTTTGATTAGTGATGCACTGAATACAGGCCTGAATGTGTTCACTGGAACACTGGAATCCTGGGTTCGGAGGAATTTCCCTGTAATATTTGCTGATTGTGTGACACATCATGTGATTTTGGTGCATCTCACTGCATTGTATTACCTACAGTGCCTGCACTTCAGGGAGGTTAAAAGTGCAAACATGTCTTTTTGTTCAGGAATGAAAATGTAAATGTCCCTGAATTTAAATGAACAAATCTGTTATATTTAATCCTGTATGACTAATATGTACACTTTAATTAAGGAATAAACCATGAGTAGACATTCTGATTCACTCAGTGATGTGATACACCAACGTCACTTGTTTCGCCAACAACATTTAATTAAAGAAGGATGCACCGCATACTTTTATCTGTTTATTGTGTGTTGTGGAACAACAGCTGATTTATAATGAATAATAAGCTGGACAAAACAGGACAGCCACCAAACATACCAATTATTAATCAGAAAAAAGGATTTGTACAACAACTTTGCACTAAGAGCAAACATCCTAAGCTTTTAAATCATTTTCATAATGAAAAAAATATATGAGTGGGTCTAAAATTGTGCAACGCTCGCCATGTGTCTGTCCATTCCAATAAGAAACAAAAATATTTTGTATAATGTCAGCCAAGGACTGGCTTCTTATAACAGTGTGTGCTCAAGGTCAGAAGGGGGTCAACACTGAATTTAAACCCAAGCACAGAGTGTATTTCTCAAAAACAAAGAAATCTCTTATGTCATCTTTTGGCTGTTTTCATCAGTTAGGAAAAAAAAAGGGAGGGATTCTTTATCACACACTTAAGATGTCAACACAATGTGGTAAGCCTGGGTGTGTTGTCTTTTTATAGTGTGCATACTTGTAAACATCGGTAATTATACAACACTTAGTACATGCCTTTATGCCTTTTATTTTTTTTTTTAGGAATATATTTTTTCCTCCGGGAAACCATATACCATTATTTATTATTTATGCTAATGAAATTTAAATTGCTGTAATAAGAGAAATGATTTAAACCAAACGTTTTTTAGGTTTTTAAGGAATATATACCTTGCACACACAGCACACACTTGTTTTATGAACACAATCTAATTGTTCAAGAAACTACCTGAATATTCTATAAAGAAGACTTTTCATCTTTATGTAGTTTTATACACTTTATCATGGTCAATTCACAGACTGTGTTGGTCTGTGGCTAAAAGCAGCTCTCAACTTTGGTCCTTTACTTATTTCCTCTTCTTACCTCATGGTCTTACTTATGTCATGGGCTGACTTTTGGTAGTATCTATATTTCTAGGCATACAGTACTACTTATCTTAAACGAATGCGAGACAATCTGAATCATGAAGGTATGTATTGTACTGATGTAAGTAAATAAATATAAATCTAATGCTCTAAAACAAAACTCCGTCAGCTCACATCGTCAAGGGAAAAATGAAGAAGCTGGCCAGACGCATATAAAGTTTTTATGGCCACATCTCATGGTGAAAGATGGCCAAAGACTTTTTGTCAAGGGTGCAAACTAGATGCTTCATCACCTCTGACATTATCAGGAAAGAATAAAAGCCATAACTGCAGAAAGTTTAACCTTTCAGAGCAAAAGGTACTGGTTTATTATCTATCAATGTGTCTATATTAGTAGACATAATTGGCTTGTCATACATTTGATTTAAAAAATACAGTGCTTTTTATTGGAGTTAATTCAGTTTCCAGGCAAACATCACATGGAACTGAGGATCTTTTTTCCACTGACGTCCAAGTTCACTTTTTACAGTTTATTTATTAAAGCTTGGATTAAACCCATTCAGTTAGAGACTGGTCGAATACGCAAATAAGTGTAATAATGAATAAATATAATAATAATCATATCATTGGCTTGTGTTTTCTACCACAGTAAAACCATCTTACTATGCATCATAGACGCTATTTGAATTATCACTGACTTTAACATCATGCACTTGGGAAGAAAAATAAATCCTGTTGTAACATAACATTCATGATGTATTATTACAGATTAAAATCTGATTAATATCCAACTCTATACATACATACACACATTCCACATGAGGGCCAGAAAGTGAAAGGCTGATTTGTCTGTCAAAAATGTTGAGCGTAAAATACAACTGTATCCACGTGCCAAGTATGTAGCTGAAATATTTGCTTGTGCAGACATGTCATACGTGCACGTGCAGATGCAGAGTGTTTGGGAGAAGGAGAAACAACAAAATTCACTCTAGAAAATGCAGAAATTGAGTTGGCCTGTATACTGTATACAGTGGAAAATCAGACATGCACAGCGTCAGCCGTGGACGTATACACATGCGCACATATATAAGCACAGGAATTACAAATCTGGGCCATTTCAAAGTCTTAAATAGTCTTAAATGTGAATGTCTTGGCGAGAATTCTCTTTGGATGTTTACTACGGCATACAATTGTTTTGGGAAGAAACATCAACTTCGACATCCTGCTTCTTATCCAGCAACAAAACCCACATCTGGCCTCCCTGTAGCCTGCGTGTGTGTGTATGTGTGTGTGTTTGCGTGTGTATTGTGTGCACATGTTTTTGCCAAAGGTGGTGGGAAAGCGGAGTCCTCTCAAAACACATACTGACAAGGGCAGGACTGTGTGTCTGTTCTTCTAACGTTCCTAGCGGTCAGTGTGTGACTCAACACTGGCTCTCATCACTCTGACATCAATAAGCCTCTTCAAATCCTCTATGTATTCACACTACATGCTGTGTGGGGAAGAACTGCAGATAAATTCGAGCAAAGAACATAAAACACACCCGTTCCTATCAGGTGCTGAGCAACATCACTGTCAGTACATTCTGGGCACTACAGAGAGCCCTTATTTCTCATTAATATAAGTGAGAGCAGTGTGCTGGGGTTTAATCACCTTTTTATTAGCCTTCTTCCCTTTTTTCATCTTTTTGCCCTTGTCTCGGTCAACTACCAATTTGAGATTCTTCAGTTCCTGCCTCATCAGCTCGTCTACCTGTGGAAAAAACGACAGTGAAAAGAAGGAGTTTAGTAAAAAAAAAAGAAACAAACAACAAACTCTATATTACAGCTTCCATACAGCAGCTTTGCATAAATACAGAAACAGACTAAAAATCTGAAAGTTTAATGATTAAAAATAAATTACTATTTAACTAATCTATCTCTAATGAACGAAAATCTCCTTGAGATGATATCAGGAAGGAACCTTGAGTGGAACCAGGTTCACCAAGTGAACAGTAAATAATGTAAATATAAATAATGTCCTTTCTACAACAGTTTATAGTCGAGTGGAACTGTACAACCAAGAGCTCCTGAGGAACTGATAGTTCAGGGTCATTTCTGAGATCATTAAAGACTTAACACTAATCCCTTCCTGCTGAAGTCTTCAAATGTTCACTGATGAAGACCCGAGCATAAAGCTTACTGACGCAACAGTAGTTCAAAGACGGCATGTAAAGTGCACTACCAAGAACTATTCTGACTTTATATATGGATATTCATATCAAATTTTTATACAGGTAATATTTATTTTTTCATTATACTACTGGGGCAGTTGAATGATCAATTCTGATTGGTCAGAAGACGTATTATTAGAATCATGACTGAATGTTTCTGACATCTATGAATATCATAATATCATATCATATTAATTGCATACCATGCAGATTGTACCACATAACCTGAATTATTTTTGAAAGTTTTCTAAAAATAATTTTCAGGATAAAGTGCTTTGTAGTTTCTCGGTATCAAAAAATGCTACATTTTCTGTCTAAATAATTTTAAGAAAATGAGGCAAATAGAAATTGAGTATAAAATTTTACATGAACTAATCTGTTTCCTGGATGTTTCAGAACAATAATTGTAGGTATAAATGGATAAAAACTATGACATCATTCATCCACTAAAAATCTTTTATGGAAAATTGCTGTAATATAAGATTTAATAAATCTCTTCAGGTTTTCTTCCTTACATAGTGCATTATGTATTCAACCTTGGTGGTGGATTCTTCAGTTGCATCATATGACACTTAAATTCTAAATATTGTGTCTATACATTATTAAAAACCTGTGACTGTTTACTCCGTTCTGAATGGAAACATTCAGCCTTCCAACATACAGAGTCAGTTTCCTGTATCTCTTTACGCCACCTGATATTGACTCAACAACTGTGTCCAGAACGTCATGCTACGTACGTTCTATGTACGTATGGTGGTTAGTGGCTAAGGTGTTGGACTGCTGATCAGAGAGTTGTGTGTTGCGATCCCAGGTCCACCAAACTGCCACTGCTGGGCCCCTGAGCAAGGCCCTGAACCCTCAACTACTCAGTTGTATAAAAAGTGATAAA
>JAOTRN010000012.1:888534-900162 GCA_028566695.1 Bagroides melapterus
CCTCAACTGTTTTTACACGTGAGAAGTGTTTTTAAATTTGAGAAGTTAGACATGAAAATGATCTATTTATGCTAATTATCCAATTACTCGGCATTGCACAAAATTAAAACAAACAGTTCTTGCCTGCCTTTAAGCTCGTCTCCACCACATCATTACATCATTTCTGTTTTTAGCCGCTAAAAGTAAACACACATAGAATTATAAAGTAATTCTGAGGGAACTAATGTATGTACACAAGTGAATCTGTCTGAGAACTAATCATATTATTTTTGCATATTATGTGGCATACCACTGTGAGGAACATAATTGTTGTTTTTGTAACATTTTTTTTTTTAGTTTTTGTCTGATAGAACGGACTTTTGTGCATTTTTATGCGTCTTTAGGAAGTATAAAGTTGTGAAATACTAACCTGTGTATACGTGTACACTCTAGAATAGGGTGTGTTATGAAATTTTAGACGATCTCTTACCTGAACCCTGACCTCCATTTCCACCTCTGTTCTCTTTTGCTCTCGCACCAGCTCAGGGTCAAAATGCTGGTGGAAGTTCTGGCCTTCGTCTCGGGCCTGCCAAACCTCTGCAACACATCACAGACACAGACAGACAGACACACACACACACACCTACAGTTAATGAGGAAATGCTGCAGAAACAAAACAAACTAACAGAATGAATGATGTTCATTCTGAACACAATCAGCTGAAAACCACAGAATGAAACAATAAAACACCAAAATAAAGTAGAATCATGTCCCACTGTTCACTTCCATTTTTTTAATGCTCCTTTAGGGACACTGATCTTTGAACCTTTAACAGAGGAAGCACAGGTGCAGCTGACCGGGTGAGAATGTTGAAGGAGATTGTCCTCACTGTTGCGCTCTCATGCGCAATATCCTGACAGGAAGTGCATTTCCGTACACTTCCTTTTCCAGTACAGGACAGTGTGCCAGGCAGATACGGGTCACAGGCTGACTGACTCACAGCTTCTGAGGACAGCTGACAGTTATGGAGCCTCAGATTTGTGATAATTATCTACGATGGGGGAAAATAATCAGTGTGTAGACAGAGGTTAGAAATCATCCTGTGTCTTATGAGGAATAAGTCACATTTAAGTATCTTATTCCTCTTCCATCACAGCCAGTGGTTAGTATATTTTATGTCTTAAAGCAGTCATTTTACAGTCATATTTTTTAATAATTCATTAAGTTTCATTTTGTTGAACATCCGTAAAAAAAAAGTTGGCTTCTGTTATGGCTCATTTTAACAAGATGTTACAGAGAAACTTTACTTTACTGCTTTATGTTTTAGTTACTGTTTTATGTCTGATTATGACAAAGCACCAACACCAGAAACTCATTTCAATGCAAATTATAACAAAGGCCTTTTGAATTCTTGAATCTGATTAGGTAAAGGTGTGCACACCTCAGACTGTAAAGAAGCTATAATTCCAATCAGAAGTTTATATCAATACACTCAAACTAATCAAATTAATCAACACCTTCTGTGGTATTGATTACACGGTTCTGGATCATAACCAATGGAACATGATCATTTGGTAAACTGTCATCCCCCCCATTGTCCGACTAAAGCTGTTCCTGACTTTATCACATGATTGCGTGGAACCGTGTTAGTCCTATAGCTAGGTCTGCTGTGTCTGGAGTTTCAGGTCTACAGGTGAGTGGTGGTGATGTAAGAGAAGTAGTACTGGACTAGCTAGTTGCTACGTTAATGTGTGGTCCTGTGAGAGACTACAGAGAGATAAACACAAACTTTAATGATGTCTACATCTAAAGTTATAAAGCCTCAGAACCTTAAACATGAACTATCACTTGTTAGGACAGGAATGCATTTATGTGTTCTATAGGAGATTTTTCTCTTGTTGTGGTATCTAGATTGACTTCCATCCTTCATTGTTAGAAATCTCTGCCTATTGAAAATAGTGTCTTCAACCTGTTTTTGTTCTTTGCTTTGCTAACTTGGAGATACAGAATAATCTTTAGGACCAATGTAATCAAAAAATCCAAGTATCCTATAAACATTTTCATGTTATCCTCCTATTAGCAATAAAAACAGTGGTTGCAGTGGTACATATATTATGTTTAAAGGTAGCCATATTGTTTTCATATTAGCAATACAAGTAATATTTATGGGAAATGCTTTTTTACATGTTTGGATATCTGTCTCATGGCAGGTGTGTGTGTGCACTGAGAGTGAAAATGTACAATCATATTTTTGTTTCAAGCCTAATCTAAATATTTTTTAATTCACCTTATCACCTTCAGGTCAAATTGACCTGAGCACCATTTCAGCACTTTTTTTGCAGTATTTCTACATTGAGGTCTTGACCATCAGTAGATTAGTGAGAATGAGGTTGTTTAAACTCTGTTGTCTAGTCAAAAGCACCTTTAAAAATTGCCCAACAAATGGTTTAAGAGTCATGAACCTGTGAACCTGCCTACATGACTGACAACTCATGAGCTGTTTTATCAGATTTAGCCGAGCGTTGAAGGGCACCATTGAAGCTTGTGCCAGTGAAAACTAAAAATAAGCTTTAAACTTTTGAAATGGGATCTCCTGTCAGGGTCAGAGGTCAACCTGTGCTCCACAAGGTCTGCTTTTTGAGGTCACAATTTCCAAACATCCCCAGGCAATCTGATCTATATAATTACCTTAGCGCTTCAGTGGGGCGCATTCACGCAGACCAGCCTGTTTGTTTGAAAAAGACATACTGAAAACAGGCAGCTTTTTTTAACAGAGAAAAAGAACGATTTATTGAACTCAGTCCAAAACTGTGAAGGGGTACAGAGAGAAAAAGGGAGCAGGAGATGAAGAAGGAAAGGGAGAGGGAAAGGGAGAGGGAGAGCCACAGCTGACGGTGATCCAAAACGTGACACCATCTGTGAATTTCATGCTAGCTGGACATTTGACAAACCAATGTTACATAGAGTGATGACTTGGCAGATAGAAGACCACACACATATGTGCAAACTGGACATGGAGTGTGTAGAGCTCATCTACCACCTACCACCTGGGGACAGGCTGAAAGACACTCGAGGACTGGAGTGTGCTTGGTTTTACCGCTCCTGCTCTGATCTATAGCGTCCTGCCGCGCTCATCATTTGGCTTTTCATTAATGTGTCATTAGTATGCCAGTGAGCATGTGGTGAGAGAACTCCTCTCTTTCAGCTGTTTTGCTCTGGGAAGGATGCAACCTTTTTGTTTTTGATTCATTCTGCAGCAGGAAAAACGCTTCTGAGTTAGAGATGCTTTCTAAGGTACAGGCCCTTCCGGACTGAATTTAAAACATCCAGCCAGAGCATCACGATACCACAGGACAGGAAGGGAGTTCTCCATGTTGCCGATAACCAGGAAAGATAAAGACTGAGACAAAGAGGACAGAGGGAAAAGATATAATACATATTTAGAAAATTTTGAAGACAGGAATTTGACCAAATATTGGAATAAAAAGATTTAATAACGGGTGATGGATTGAGATACATATAAACACTGACAGTAGTTCTATGTGTGTTCCATGACTGTGTGCGTGTATTTAGCTTCAGATCTTTTTCTACTTAGTGTTCAATAAAATAATAAGCAAGGCATCAGATGATGTAATTTCCCTTAAACTTTGATAGACATCCATGTATAGATGAGAGATAAAGACAGAAATAAAAGACAAGAGTGTGTTTGAGAGAGAAAAAGAAAGACGCTATGGGAAATCTTCCAACAAGCCCAGACAAGTGTCCTCCTTCTTATCGTATGTCCTAATGGCTTCCTCGTCCTCAGTGCCAGCGATCCACAACCGAAGTGTCAGCGGTTTCCCAGTGAACACTGGGTCTCTGTGGGACAAGGCAGCCTCCCGTCTGATGCTGTGTATCAGGGTAAATACAGACCTCACCTTTCTGCTCCATTACAACTAAGTAAACCCGTTGAATAATAACCTTCCAATTACTGACAGCTGATAAAACAGAGCTGAGGCTGTAGAGCTGGTGAGTCCTCACAGCCAGGCTGCTTAGTTTTAATCACTACACAGACAGACCAGATGTGCAACCCCGTTTTAAAAAAGATGCCTTCCTTGTTTTTGACAAATTAATAATCCTGGCTTTTGGGAGATTAACTACAAAAATAACTGATTAATTATACTCTATGGAGCATTTTGGAAACCCCAATTAACCTTAAGTAAATTACACAATTCGTTTTTTAGTCTTGGCATCGCTGTTTTCTGAAACTCGCAAACCCAGCAATATTTTTTTTTCATTCAGTCTAGACATTTTACAGCTTATGTAATGTCAGTGTCCTATTAGTGTAGAGTCACTTCATCTAGATGAAAATCTTACAGAGGGCATCAGAGTTAATGAGCACTGAGGATTGCCGTTATAAGTCTGGAGTCGAGAGCTGGAACTCATTGTGGCAATACTGTGATTAACGTTTGGGAGGTGTGTTCAATAGCCTGCTTTTCATTATAGCTCTTAGCTTCATTCTCTAAGAATGTACCCTTGTGCTCCCAGGGTTGTGTCAGGTGACATGTGGAGGGAAATTGTAATGGAAACAAATGAAGTGGATTTGACTGGGTAGATAATTGCTTCCTACAAAACACAGAGCTGTTACCCAACTTGCCTTTTTTTTTTTTTTTAGACAATCGTGTGTACATGCACATATTCCTTCCAGTACTGTGAATCGTAGGTACACACTCCTTCATACATTCTCCAGAGCTATCACACCTTTTAATGGTTTTAATTTTATTTTTTATGTTAATTCTTATGAGGCAATTAAAGCCAAATAAATTTCTGACTGATTGAGGCCATAAAAAAATGAGAGGAAGTTTGAGAGCAACTAGCTAGTAACAAAATAAGTTAGCAATCTAATGTTAATGGACTGATAGTATCATATATTTAATGACTGCTGCAGTAAATAAATAAAAAAAAAGAACAGTTAATACATTATTCATTCATTCATTCATTCTCTCCCGCTTTATCTGTGACCGGGTCGTGGGGGCAGCAGTCTAAGCAGGGTTAATACATTAAAGACTAGAACATAAATATTTATAAAGATACTTATATATTTTCAAATCACGTTAAAAAGGATCAACCAACAGGAAGAGCAGAGAGCTGTCTATGGGAGAAAAGCAAGCCATTTTGAAAAGATGTTTAAACTATCAGAACAATTGCATGAGCAAAGCCAATATAACAATTTGGAATATCCTTAAAAAGAAAGAAATCACTGGGGTACTACCAAGCAGTCACTGAACAGTTTATCCTGAGACTCGTGAAGAAAAACCCTAAAACAACATTCTGAGGAAGAGCCTCCACAGGGCAGAGCTCTGGAACCAAGTAGAACTACCAAAGTGATGGAAATACCAAAGTGTTGAGAAAGAAAGATCTGCTCATGATTCAAAACATACAAGCTTATTAGTAAAGCATGGTGGTGGCAGTGTCTTATGGCTCACATGGCTGCTTCAGGAGCAGGAGTACTTTTTTTGATAATCTAACTCATAAAAGTAGCATCAGAATGAATTTAGAAGTCTATAGACCAAAACACACTGCAAACAAAACAAAGTATTTCATCAGGGGAAAAAAGTGGAAGTCTTCAGTCTAGCCGAATCGCCACTTGACCTTTAACAGCATTTTACCTCCTAAAGAGGGGAGGGGAAAGGGGAAACTCTGCAATAAACAACAACCGAAAGAAGACTGCAAAAGCAGAAAAGTGCAACAGTTTGTTTGTCACTCAGTCATCAGCTTGGTGCAGGTATAGTAAGCAAGGGATATGCATCTAAATATTAAGTATTGTTTACTTTAATATTCTTTAGGTCTGTCTGTTTTTATACTTTTGCACACCTAGAAAAGGCGTTTATCACATCTAAGATACAAATATCAGGAAATTAAAGCTGAAATTTGGATCTGCCGTCTCATATTCAACTTTTGATCTCAAACCCCATCCTTTTGAAGAGGTCTGTTGCTGAAAACAGGAACTAACTTCTCTTGGATATTACAAAACATTAAAACTAACTATAAACTGTTAAAATGTGGCATTCATTAATAAATGAAACATTGCATTAACTGACACATGACTGTAATATAAGTGGAAAAACACACTCCAGGCTCTGTAGATATATAAAAAATATATGTATGTACTTGACTTCTGTCTTCTGCATCATCAAGACAGAAAGCAATTCTGGATGTCTGTTATGGAAAATGTATAAACTTTGAAGTGGTGTTGGTCTTCTGCTTTAGCACCTTCATGCATAATTCCTTACATATTGAAGAATGACTTTGCAGGCATTGCCACAGTGGCTTTAAAGCATTATGGTTACAGTATCTGTTCTAAATTGGGATTTTAAGAGGCCTCTTAAACTTTTTATTTGTGTTTGTGTGTGGTTGCTGAATACCAGAGACCATGCTATTTTATAGAGGTTGTGTGTTAAAACGGTATAATTTAAGATATCCACAATGTGATATATTGGATTTGCATTTGTTTTGCTATTAATGGTGATGTACTGAACGCTTAGAGCAAAAATGCATTATTCACCACTGATACACACGCTCGTTGCGCCGTTTTTACGTGGGTTTTCCGTCTCTATCTGCTGCTATGCTGCTACACATACAAACATACACGACCAAATGAAGACGAAGCCTCAGTGACCACAACAAAGAATGTTTCAACCGTTATTACCAGAGCTGTTGAAACCCCTTACCCTAGCACACTCAGCTATATAAGTACACATGTTAATCTCCATTATCTTAGCCAACAGTGATGACAGCGTTAGGGGCAGATGCTGTGCAGCTGTGCAGTGATGTGCCTCATGGCATCGTTTTTGATTTTCAGACTCACAGACACGCATGTGTTCATGTACAAAAAGTGTAACCTTAACCACATGAACAGACTATTAAGACTTTCTTCTAAAGGGAGCCTACGTGATTTTTAAAACGTTGACTGATTTCAATCTACAATTCATGAGGTGCTTGTGGGACAAGCTGTTCTACAAGTATAATTCAGAAAAATGCAAAACCCATGTTGTGTCAATTATATCTGTGTCATAGGTCTGCTCTGTCTGGACCTTCAGGTCTACAGGTGAGTGGTGGTGTTAATGCAAGAGAAGATGGATTGCAGTTCTGAGGAAGGAAGGGAGGAGAGGAGAGGAAAAGTAGGAGGAGGTGATGGCTGACCCAAAACAGGGCCTCAACCTAACCCTCGTTCTTCTGATAGACAGGCCAAGAGAAGACGGATGAGCTGTTCCACGATAAGGGAGCTTGAACTCAGAACCTTTCACATTCTAACAATGATAACGTCTGACAGGATGAACTCTAGTTATAGATATTTTTGGATTAACTGAATTAGCAAGGTATGGGCTGTATGCAGAGTCTTGGGATCAGGACAACAGGTTTACTTTTTATAAATTCTACAGCAAAGTATCCAGGAAATATTTGTATCGGATTTTGACTTGATTAAACTCTCAGTGCTGCACCAATTGCTCCCCATTGACACATTCATGTATACACACACTTGCACATGAGATTTGTGGAGGTCCAGCTTCTCCTGTCAGCACGGATCATTGGGTTACAGAAGCATGACCTGGGATACTCGCTTCCTGCTAGAGTCAAACAGAAAGTAGCGCTTCATTACAGAAACACGTTCATGCTGTCAAGGGGTCAGGAGGAAGTCATATTGATTTTTCATTCACCGTACCATAGAAAGACTCTGGCACACACAGATATGGATCTTAGACGATGAACCCTGGGGCCCAGGAATTTTAATTAGGCATTTGGCCAGACAGCATAAAGTTTATGCAGCTGATGGATTGTAGATGGAGCAGCAGGGAACTACAGATTTTACAAAGCCAAAATGGTTGGACAGAGAGCAACACTTAACCAACTTAACCATTAACACCAACCTGTGAAGCTGTAGATATTTCACACAAAGACATTATGTGCATGATGTATGTGTTGGAATTTTAGACTTAAGCGTGCAGTTATTCCCGGAAGATATAGCACTTGTGGTTGAGTTTAGTAAACAGATGTTTTCTGATAAATGACTGAACTCATTATCAGTTTGAGGAGATACAGTCTCCAGTCTCTGTGTCTAAGTGGTATGCGTTGGATTTATCTCAGAAAGACAGAAAAAAAGAGATGATAATGAGAGTGAGAGAGGGTTCATGTGGGTGACAGAATGCACTAGACTGCTGCTTTTTTCTCATCTCTGGCTATAGCCCTATTATTACAGTGGGTGCTGTACTCTATTTTAGACATCTGTCCTCAGAATTAAGAGAAACATTTACTTAATCACCCCTGCACACATTTATTCTGACTTATTACTGAACACTGTCATTATTTACACATACAAATGGCACTACATTCATTTATAGATTCATGAATGAACAGAAGGGAGGAAAATACCTAAATAGTCCATCACAGGTTTCCAAGCACACACATTTGTACACTCATTCACATCTAGGAGCAGTTTAACTTAGCTTAAAAAAGGTGGACTCTAGAGATCCGCAAATAAATGATCTAAAGAATGTTTTCACTTTCTGTCGCACTCACTGAGGTTTCATTTACTAAAATCTAATATAGAAAATTGCATAATAAGTTTGCATAAGATGTTCAGTTTTAACCAGGGTGGTAAGTCAGTTGGTAATGTGGTGAACTACTGAGTGGAAGGTTGTGAGTTTGAATCCCAGGACCACCAAGCTGCCACTGCTGGGCCTTGAGCAAGGCCCTTAACATTCAATTGCTCAGTTGTAAGAATCTCGCTCTGGATATGGGTGTCTGCCAAATGCCTGAAATATAATTGGCACGTAACCTAAACTGTTTTCTGACTTAACACATAACAGTTTATAATGCAGACAAAAACAGCTGAGCAGATTTTACTCTGAAATTGATTGACTACAAAAAGGCAGTGGCTCCTATGTTATTCACTTAATATGCTGTATACTCAATAGCCACTTCAAGTAAACAATATGGGTTCAGGTTGCTTGTACGCAGTTTACTGACTGTGGCCCATCTGTTGCTACCCCCCCCATGTGTCATCCCCTCATGCCCTTGTTGATCAATGCACAGCTGACCAGTTATTTGGGTGATGAGCCATACTCAGCACAATAGTGGCACAGATAAGGAAGTGTGTTTGCACTTGAGTGAGCTTATCAAACTTTGCAGTGTTGCTGGTATATTTGGACATCTTAATGTCAGGCTTAGAATGGTCCAGCAAACAAAAATGATCCAACTCGCAGAGCCATGGCGAGTTGCTGACACTAACCAGTGTTTGGAGAAAATGTGTCTCATAAAGTGGCTGGTAAATCCCAACAACACTACAACACTATTAACACTCCTATGAACATCCAACTAGGATTGTCCAAATGTTAAAACACAGATTTAGAAGTTCAAGCTAGTAGACTATTTTAGTTACTATTTTAGACTAATTTCCAGCTACCTTAATGGAATATTATTACATTTTCTAACTGATTTCTAATTTTTGTGTGGCTTAGTGGCACATTTGCTCAGGGCTGAGGATTTGATTGTGTATGCTGCATGTTCTCACCATGTTTTGGGGGTTTCTTTAGTGCACTTTGGTTTCCTCCCCAGTCTAAAGACAAGCATTGTAGGCTGACTGGCATCTCTAACATTGTGTGTGAATGGGTGTGTGATTGTTCTCAGCAGTGGGTTGGCACCCTAACCAGGGGGCTTTTACCTCATGTCTTAAGTCTCTTGGCATAGGCTCCAACTTTCCCATGGCCTTATGTACAGTATGATAAGTGGTATAGACAGTGGATGGATGGATGGAACTTGTCTACATGGTATATTTTAGAATAGTAATTTACAAACTGCTTCATTTGACAAGCTAAAGTTTATATTATATATAGTATTTATTTATGGTCGAGAGACCTGGAAAAGTGGCCAAAGGGCACAGCTACAAGGGAGATGCTACCACTGCACTGTACAGTATAAGGTACAATGGAACATTGTGACATTAAGTAAAAACTGTATACCCCTTTTCCATCACTCACCTTTGTATATCTTAGCTCCTTCAGCCACAGTTGGCAGAAAGTTACTTGGGCTCATCTTCCATCCCTCCTCCTCCTCCTGAAAACACACAAGCACTCTCTGTATTTTGGACATTTTCATCCATTACACCATGCATGGTGTGTTGAAACTTATCTTTAGAAATAGAGAAGGCCTTTGAGAGTTATTGGGGACGTTTCAAGGCGAGTTATGGATACTTCTGCTGAAAGGAGCAGAGATCAAAGCCAGGGTGCCATACTCCGGTGCTCTGTGATACCCAGAGCCGCTGGGTTAATGATGTCGATCAACAGTAGGGGAGCAGGGCATAATGCTGTGAGCATGATTTACAGCTGCCTGTGTTTTCCTTCCCCCAGTTGGGGGTCAAACATTAAAACATAATCACTGTCCCCACACACTCGGACAAATGTTTGTTTTGCGGGTTGCACACAGCCGGGTTGTGGAGCGTATCTCCGTTTAGGAACAGCGTTATGTTTTCACAAGGAATAAGGCATCCTGACACACTTTGTTTTATGACTATACAGCTTTTAAACTCATTTCTCCATTAGTGGTTAACGGGCCCCAATAGAGACAGAAATCTGTCTGGAAATATAGAAGAATCTTAAGTGCACTATAATATAATCCAGTAATGTATGGATGTGGTCATGGCATAAGGCAGGGCATTTCCTTGTGGATCTAGCAGGCTTTACTGTAAAAGCATACAGCCTGGCTAGAAAGTAAACAAATTACTGGCTCAAGTTTAATTCAGACAACTGGTTAAGGGAAGTAAATATTATCTAAACCCAGTCTGGACAAACTGTTAAACTTTTTCCTGATGCTGTTTTTATTAAACACAGTGGCTCCCATTTAAATACTGGCGCTGTACCTCGTCTTCAGTAATACATCACCATACTTTAGTTTGACACAGCCACAGTCTTTAAGAGGCACTAAAAAAAATCTATGAGAGCTTTGACGAAAATTCCCTCTAATGACCCACTCAACTTTCAACAGGAAGCACTGATTTTTGAAGAGGCTCAAAATTGACCTTTCACATCATTCCGCTGCAGGTATCAGTAGCTCAGTTCCGTAATGAGAATAACAGGTGCTCTTATTATCCAGGGCCAGAACAAAGGCTCTATTCTATAACTGAAGACAGCAATCACTTTGAGTGGGTATTTGTGATGCTCGACTGCTTTGCGTTTAGCCACTGCCGGTATTAGTACAAGAGTCCGGGTTTAGTGCTCCAAGAAAGAACACTTCTAGACATACTATGAGGGACTTAGAGCACTTAAAATGTTTGGATTGCAAAATAAGTGTAAGCATCAGGGAAAAAAATGTTGAAACTGGATAAAGAATTTTGCAGATGACTGCGTGTTGAAGTCAGTCAGATTCTACATTAGTTCATATTTGTTTATGTGGACCAGTTTTTGGAGTCTGCTAGGGGAAAAAAGTAATAAGATGACACAGCTGCATAACAAAGAACTTAACAAACAGCCAGTATTACAAATAAGACTGGACATGTTTAAAAAGCACTATCTGAGCTACAAGAACAGGAACTGTAACTTTCTATCAAATTGAACTATTGTTCTCATTAGGTGTTACATGGAATTAATATGTAAAACACTGTGTGCTTTAATTTCA
>JAOTRN010000012.1:1048322-1059453 GCA_028566695.1 Bagroides melapterus
TGGGTGCGCTTTTCAAACAACTCTAAATAACTCACTTCCTGTGCATCACAACCCATGACATGCAGCATGAAAGTGGTTCAGTTTAATGAGCTCTAAGTATCTATCAAATTTTATAAGTATAGGTGCAAGTGTGTACGAGCTATACAGCGGGGTGTTCAACGGGGCCCTGTGTCCGCCGTGGAGCACCCCCAGGTCTGAGCCTCACTGAGGTTCTAAGGGCTGCAGATTCCAAACTGGCTGCCGAGTTTCATGAGTGTTTGAGTATGTTAAGACCCCCAAAAGTGCCCGAAGGGTTGAAAAAAAAAAATAAAATAAATAAATAATAATAATAATAATAATAATAATCCGACGAAAAACAAGAGGGCCCTTCGCACTGTAGTGCTTGGGCCCTAATTAGAATCTATAGAATTGTTCTGCAAGGAAGAGTGGGAGAAAATGAAACAAAATTAGAAATACTCCCAGTTGATTTTTACTGTGTGTCTGCAAAAAAAAACACAGAACTCTTGTGGAATAATATATTCTGGTCAGATTTTTTTATTTAGCAATAAAGTTAGTAAGTTTGTGATGTTGGATGAAAGAATGGTTGTGCCTACCCACAGTGAACACCATATCCATACAGAAGTGGGAGCATCATATCATTAAAAAAACATGAATCAATTAATGAACCAGGAAATATTAATCTAATCAGACATGAAACTGAATCTGGGGAGAAGACAGACATTTCAACAAGACAACAGCCCCAAAATATACAGTATATATGGAGTATATTGAAATCGAAAGGCCACAAGTTAGGACAATTTGCCTAGAGGAATGAGACACATCTGCAGAAAACTTGATTATTTCTTGAAGCTGTAACAGATTTCAAATAAAAAGATGTTAATTATGTAAATGTGTAGTGTCTGTATGCACTTGAAGCATTATTTAATGATAAGATATCAGACTTCAGACAGAAAATGGATTGGATGTTTTGTTGTGTTTTTTTTCTCTGTACAGATTTGGGGTACAAATCCAGAAATACAAATATTACCTAATGGAGAAAAACACGTATGTCCATGTGGGAAGAAATCCTGTACAACTTGCAGAGTGTTGAAGATGTTTTATAAACGTACGCAGGGTGTACAGCGCAGCTTTGAGCAGCGTTTTCATAAATTATGTCATTCATCCACAATGTCAAAAGAGGTAAACCTTACCCATTCAGATCGTGCATCTTTGTTTCCAAAACTGCTCTATGGCTGCAGTCCTAACATCCTCTCTGTTACGCATCTCAGGACTGACCTATGACCCGAGCCTAGCTTGGCTGTACAGGATGAATAAGAAGAAACATCAGAATCTGTTATTTGTGGGTTTAGTAGTCTGGGTGTTCCTCACCTTTATTTTTTTCTGTCAGAACTCATACTCTAACTTGGTCGTCTTGCACACATCTCTACCGTTAACTTCCACTCAGGGCAGCATGAGACTCATCACTGCCCCCCATTTGGAAAACAACATCAGCGCTAAACTGCTGAAGGAGAAAGATCGTGGCAGAGCTTTCAAACCTCCATTCATGCAGCAGAAGTGGAGTTTAGAAGAGTCCTGGGTGGATAAAGTGGTTAGAGGACTATGGATGGGCTGGGCAACTTCTGACATGCTGAGTTCACAGCTTCAGAAAGCCAAGAAGGAATATACTTCGATCAATCTATACAAGGTGAATTATAAAAGACACTTGAAGGAGCAGAGGGACAAGAAGAAGATCATGTGCCAGCTAAAGCAGCAGGAACAGTTCCGGACTCTCACTGGGTCTGAGGAGCCCTTCGCCAGCCTTGGATGGCAGAAACTGTTGCCTCACCAACCTCTGGAGCAGACCATTAGAGGCCCCTACAAGACATGTGCTGTGGTTTGCTCGGCTGGCGCCATTCTCAACTCATCCTTGGGTCTTGAGATTGGTGAGTGATGTTTAGGATGTAAACAAGTTTAAAAAATTGCAGGGATAAGCACTTTCTGGTAAACAAGTCCTGTTTGTTGAGATTTTTTGTAGTGTCTAATCTATAAAAAAATATTAGAGGACCAAAAGAATAATTTTATTTCAGTTATGAAAAACTAATATTTATGTAGCCGTATTACACCTTTATGCATCATTTAAAAGTGAACAAATACAGAAAACCTCAAATAAACTGAAAAAATACAACGTTGTTTTAAAACATTTGTGGAGCCATATTTCATTTAAATGGTCACATGCATACTGTATTATTCTTACTAATTAACATTAATACATGAATAATATAGTATGATAATGAATATGCACAGGCTTGTTTCATATTCATCATCAATAATAAGATATATTTACAAAATGTAAAATAATATTAATAATATTTTTGATAACATTTTTATCCTTTTCAAAGACTTGTTCTCTGTAGTTGTTCTTTGTAGTGAAATAAGTCACAATTCTACAGAAGTCCTAAGAGGACATGCATTATTTTATTTTTTTCTTTCTTGTTTTGTCATGATGACAAATGTTCTCATGATCTCTGCATGTACCCCATTGTTAATATGTAATGGCTTATTAAAACGTTAAGCCTCGATTCTCATAAATACTGTCAATAGTTTTTCCTCTTTCAGCTCTATTAACACTATGTGTCTAAAACACGCTCTTACAAAATACGTGCAGTTAGTTTCAGAAACAGCGGCTCAGACATCACAGCCTCCTTCTTAAGTGTCAGACATTTAAATGCGATCATCTGTGATGCTGTGATATTGTGCTTTTGCTGTCTTTAGAACATTTTCTTATGCAGCGATCATGAGAAAATTCATGAAAAATCAACTTCCGTTATGTCGAGATAACGAGAAAACTTAAACAATTTAACCGTTAACACCACAAAAAAACAAAGAAAGCAAAAATATAATAATGCCTGGTCTCTTAGGGCTTCGTACACTTCTGCCAATTATTTGGGTTATATATTGTGTTTGTGATATTACTTTGTTATTATTATTTTTTTTTCCTCACTCTTCTCTTCACCCTCTCTTACCTTTCATTTGATCAGCTGTTGATCAGTTCTGTTGCACAATGATTGAATTGCTGAACGTGTCACAATGTGATCATTATGGTTGAAAGTTGCTAACAGACATTGTATTCTACAGTACAACCTTTTTTATGCACCATGGGTTTACTCTTTGTCTGTTTACTGTAAATTTCAAGAACTCTGATTTTCTGTGTTCACATGCTCTTCATTAGGGCTGTGTGGTATATCGACTTTGGGGGATATATAGGTATGATTTCCCAACTCGATGCGGGATTATCCAATATCGTTCATATCGATATGGTTTGAAGCCACACATGCTCGTGCGCGTTCTGCGCGAAACACACCCTACCTGCTACAGCACAAGGTAGTGCGCGACATAGAAGAACACGCAGCGCCGGTCGACATCTCTGTCATCACTTTCTTAATTTACCATAAAGTGAAGTACGACGAGCATTTACAACTTCTTGCAACAACTTCGGCCACGAAGACTATTTTACCCGAAGTGTGGCTTACGAAAAGAAAAGTCGTAAGTGATGTGCTATAACTAATGCGGTAACATATTACATTACTAAAGACATGGTTCCTATTGAAACGGTGGAACGAGGGTTTTAAAACCCCGCAAATGTACAGTGAAGTTAGACGGAAGCTTTCTCAGCGGCTCGCAAAAGTGGCTCATTTTGTGCTAACAGCCGATTTATGGTCAAACAGGACATGCGAGCCATATATGAGCCAAAGATTTTAAATAATTTGAAATATGTTGTGCAGCAGTATATTTGTAAACAGGGAGGGAAAACCTGTGTTTGCATTTTATTTTGCTCAAAAACTATTTAAATAAAGGTTTAATAAAGGCTTTGACTTTCAACTAACCTTTTATTCCCTTTTCTAAATAAATATCTGATATATATATCGTATACCGTCATTCGGCCTAAAAACACAGAGATATGAATTTTTCCCCATATCACCCATCCCTACTCTTCATATATATGTTACACCTCTGGAGTGAGGTGATCCAGCCTTTGCTACCATCTAGTAGTCATTTTTAATAGCTTGTCTAACGTAGTTATCTAAAACAATGTACAGCTGAGCAGCTTGATGAAACCCAGAGCCTTAACCACCAATGTGTTTCATTTTGTGACTTGTAGTTGTCAGACTCTGAACAGCTGAAGCATACCAGAAGATACCAGCTTCTGTATGTTAACAGTAGCAAGGAACAGGAATATGATAGAGCATTAATTTAGGAAACAAAGGGGATAAACATACAATGACCTGCACATTCTGTCAAAAGCCTGCGGGTATGTAGATATTTCATATATCCACTGCATATAACTGATATTTTATCAACATTTTTAATCTGGAAGCACCAGTTTATTTAAGTTTTCCCAGTTTTCTTCCTGTTTTGATGCAGTTAAGTGGATTGTTGATGGTGAATGTGTTCCTATGATAGCCTGCAAAATCCTTCATCATGATAACCATTTTAATGAAGATAAATGAATGAAAGAAGAAATATTGTTATTGTGTCAATAGATTCTCATGACGCAGTGCTTCGGTTCAATGCCGCTCCAACTGAGGGCTATGAAAATGATGTGGGCAGCAAAACCACCATCCGCGTCATCAACTCTCAGGTAGACCTCTGTTCATCCACACTCGTCAGTCACAAACACACATGCACTTGCTTTCTGAATGAGATGACAGAGATGGATGCATGTTAATAAAAAAACATTTATGTCCATCTGTGAACAGATTATGGCTGATCCACAGCATATGTTTGCTGACAGTCATCTCTATAAGAATATTACACTTGTGGCATGGGACCCTGGTCCATATTCTGGCAACCTTGAAAAGGTGAGTAATAACCAAAAGTAATCCAAAATTCAGTTGGGTTTGATCACTGTGTCAACAAACAACCAATCTTTTGCCTTAAAAGTCCAGCTTAGTCCAAGTTTTGTGTCCTGCACATGTATTTCTAATCACTAGCATTAAACACAGTTAATAATAATTTAATACTAAAATATGTTTGCAGTTAAAATATGTGTATTTCACAATATGCACATTAGAAGTGTGGTAAAGGAAGTGAGACAGCTGGTTCCCCCACCTTAACACACCCCCAACCCCTCATTTCCACCGAGCACTGAATGAGTACTTTATAGAAATATACACATAAGGTTCCAGATCTGTCATCACTTCCCACATCTCTTGGGTCTTTCACAGTGGTTCAAGAGCCCAGATCATGACCTGTTCACAGCATATATTGAACACAGGATGAGATCTCCATCACAACCCTTCTACATCCTGCACCCAGACTTCCTCTGGAACCTGTGGGACATTCTTCAGAGCAACACAGAAGAGAACATCCATCCCAATCCACCCTCATCAGGGTTTATAGGTTAGACAAACATCCAAAAAAAAAAAAAAAATGTTTGCACCGGTGATACAAAGAAGAGCTGAGTAAATATATGGCACCACAGTGAACTTTCAAATACCCTCATCAGAACGAACTGGAATAATAGTATAGCATTGGTATATTATAGTATTAATGATGTCAGAAAAGTGGAACATCTAAATGTACGGATCAGTATATTACAAGTCCAAACATCTAAAACCTGTACACTTTTTCCATACGTTAAGTGTATTCAGCTCAAAATTCATTCATGCAGCTTTCGTCTAGTGTTATAAACCTCAAGCTACCACATGAGACAAAGTGATTTGCCTTTTTAACCAATGCATCAGTGCAAATTTTCCGATTGTTACACCGATACTGTCAGTTAAATAGTAATAATATGCACTAACAATTATCATATATGTAATCGACAACATCATGTCCCATTCATGAGATTGTACATGTCATGCATTGCCTGACAGCTAGAGGGTCATGGGTAAAATCCTGATTGTTTCTTTATACCCAGATTCTCTGGTTTCATCTCACTGTTTATGTGCTAAATTGCTAATAGGTGTGTGTGAGATCGTGTGGGTCTGTGTGTCTTATCCAGGATAGACTCTACCGTGACTATGAGCAGGATAAATGATAATGGATAACGATTGGTTTAATAGATTAAAAGTACTATGATATGAAGCATGTGTTCGTTTGAGACGGCAGTCAAAAAACAGAGAACCAACAGAGAATTCATTGTGCTTTGTTATTAGCACCAATTCTCTGGCAGTGTTGTATAAAGTACCCAAAAGCCACACTTGAGTAAATGTTCAGGAAGATTACTCAAGTAAAGTTACAGTCACGCATTATTTCTTAAACTTCTCAATAAATGCACCACCTAAAAATTAAAACTTGCATGAAAGAAAGAAGAGGCCTTTAGAGCTTAGTGAACTGTATTGTTATGAACTGTACAGTATCAGTGTTTCTATACATGTGCCCTTGTAACACTGCCTGTGACTTTTATATATAATGGTCATATTCTATTTGCTAAAAGCTAAACTATATAAATGCATTGACAATGATTGGCTGTCTGTGACAGAAAAACAGAAACCAGAAACAACTATCCATGTTACATACCACGCTAGCCAAATAGGAAGTGATGTCAGCTTTGTGTAATGGTAACATAACAGATATAGCGAAAGACTAAATACTGTATATTAACTACATGACTTATAACAAGTTAAAACTGTTTTGGCTAAACTAAAACTGTCTTACCTCAACAGGTTTGACGGTGAGTTTTTGAATCCCAGTATTTGGTTTTTTTCAGCACACATAAGAGGCCCTTCATTCGGTATGAAGAATCCTTCATGGCAAAATATTTAAACATGTCTTATAGATATGGTCATGGGTGTTCCTCCGCTAAGTTAATGGAGGTGTTGTTGAAGCAGTACAGGGTGCTTGGGCAGTGTCACTACTGCTACATGATGTTGCAGCTGCCATGCTGCAGCTATGCTCTCTTTACCTGCTTGTATCAGACTAAAGTCATCACTGACCACAAACTTCCTTTACCACAAATTTGGACGCAGGTTTTTTTTTTGTAGCAAGTAACGTAAATGTCGAACAGAAAATGTATCAGAGTAAAAGTATAGAATTTGTTTAAAAAAGTAGTGAAGTAAAAGTAAAATTTGTCAGAAATATAAAAAAAGTAATTAAAAACGCTGTAGGATAATTAGCAAAGTCATACCACTGAACTCTAGCATGTTGTTCACAAAGTAATAACACCTTTTTCATTTTGTTTTGTTTCAGGTATCATTCTGATGATGAGTATTTGTGACACTGTTGATATTTACGAGTTCATCCCATCTAAAAGACACACAACTCTGTGCCACTACTATGACCAGTTTCATGACTTTGCCTGCACGTTGGGAGCGTATCACCCACTGTTTTATGAGAAGCTCCTCATCAGAAGAATGGCCACTGTCTCTTTGCACGGACTTATGACAAAGGGCAAGATCACTCTCCCTGGGTTCAGTCAGATCACCTGTTCAGGGGAACAAGTGTAATAAAGTCGGCGGCATAAGCTCAGAGCTCATTTAAAAACCACACGAACAGAAATGACCAGATTAAAATATAAGATAAGAAGAGGCTATTCCACTGCATTTCTCCACATTATTTTGGAGTAAATACACATATATATATATGATCAAATAGATCTAGGGACAGCAGTTACAGAATATAAACAAAGTTAGAATAAACACTGATACAGACACTGGCAGCTATGTCTTGACATTTCAACTGTAGGACTAAAAGGTACAACATTTTAGCTGAAAGCCTGTCAGATAATTATCATTGTTAGGAGTAAACCACTGGAGGTGAATCGTCATGGTGTTCATATTGAGAAGGCACATCGTTTATTACTCAGGATTATAAATTTTAAACACTTTTGGCATTTAAACAAGAAAAAAAAAAGATTTAATTAAAAAGCATTTAAGGACATATTTTCCACCTTCCTATATGTCTATTCAAGGTGTTTAAAAACATTTGCGGATATTTTGTAAAAGTTTCAGATGGCCGCACTAAACGTTTTATTCTATGCATGTCTTTTTTCCTCTTTCGTGGGGTAACTCAACACTGGTTTTATGACGTGTCTTAAAATGGTCATATTAACTTTTCAGCCTTTTGTTTTTTGTTTACATAAAGCACAAATGTGGACACAATTTCTTTCTCCTTGTCTTTATTAAAACTTTTTTTAATTGATTAAAAAGTCCCGCTCTCAAAATGGTCTCTACTGTAATATTCATCACTAGACAGTAACTTATATAAAAAGTTAGATATTCATTTGCGGTGCCTATTAGAAGACAAAAATATAAAGAGAGTTGCTCATTTACTAATCAGGAGATTATGATTAATAATAATCATAGTTGACATTGGCTCCGTGTCTGAAGGCGCTGGAATCCCGAGGTCCCATTGCAGCGTTCTCATCGTAGTGATGCTGCCGACCCTGATCGTTAGCTTTGGCATGATCCATCCAGTAAGCAAGATCTGTCTCAAGCCTCTGTAAGTAGCACAACATAATGTTTCAATAATTCATAGCCCTTTATTAACAGAATTGAGAATTCATCTGTTTTTTTTATCCAGCAGAAGAGAAGAGAATGTGTGTGGAATTTTGTGGTGGACCCCAACCTCTGGTATGTATATGCATTCATTTTTTTTTTAAATAAAGTTCAGTTAAAGGTATTTAGCACTGATTTTAATTACACTCACAGCCTCGTCGTAACCCATTTGCATGAACTGCTGGATCCATTGCTGCACATCTGGACGGCTGCGGTCCCACAGGTTTCTCCGTGGTCTCCGGGGAGCTGACAGGAATTCCTTAGCCTTCACCTGAGGGACCAGGATTTCGTCGACAGATCTGCTCTGGACTGTGAAATGGAAGTTGAGAACCGCACTACACTCGTTGGGGCTGTTTTACATTCTGATTGTCAGATCAGTTTAACAACATGACTGAGCATGGGTCGAATAATTCCATGAGAGTAAATATATTACAAAATCTAGTCATAAACGTGAGGATGATGCAGCATAAAGGAAAAATCCCCCCTACGAGGTTTGTATATAATATTTTAGAATTATAATCACCATTAATGGCATGCAAGGTCTACTTTATCAAATTCTGATTATTATCCACATGGTCATAGTGGTGTCCTGGATGGAATGGAATGGAATTAAGATAAATCAGACAGATGCAGCAGCACTTTAGTCCTATAGTCTGTCTGGATCTCTTAATGCATCTGTACACTTCGCTCCAAAAGCTTCAGCTTTCATGCTAATACCACTGTTATCTCTTACATTGCTAATTATCCAAGCCTTAACTCAATGTATAGCTCAACTCTTTATTTAGCTTCACTGCAGTCTAGGAGTATGAGCCCAATGAGTTTGCCACTATTTCTATTGGATTTATGTCGGATTGTTATGTTTGTTTCAAGCCAAACTATAGCGATATTACTCTGGTATAACTGAACAGTATTGGAGCTTTATATCTGTCAAGCTGTACTGCACAAAACAATTAGCTGGCATTACCATTTCTTTTCTTCAAGATCTTGCTCAGAGTACTTTCACCTGATCCACCTGGAACAGACCAGCACAATGCTCATCATCCATGGCATTAAAACTACAACATAGCATTGTATTATTTCAAATGACCCACACAGAGCATCTATCCAGCAAAGACGTTTGGTCGAATGATTGTTTTTCCTTTGTTTATTTCAGGGACCAGTGGATGCGACACCATAGTTTAAGCCTGAGACCAAGAGTGTACAATATTATCCAGTAAGGGCTGGCGTGGGTTCAGAGGTTTTAGGGTTTTCATTCCATATAAGCAAAAGCCACAGCTGAGTTTTGCTTAAACAGGTGGACTGAAAACGCACTCCGACTGGTCCTTTGTGGATATGATTGGACACAGCAGACTTAGACGGATGCATTGAGGTGCAGAAAGAAATTTCTTTCACTTGTTACAGTTCAGGTCAGAAGTCGGGATCGGTGTAATTATTTGTATGTAGAGAATGCAGTGAGCTTTTTAGCCCTTACATTCCAGCCTTCAAGTAGCCTTTCTACTCTATGAGTGCACACACACTACTATCAATTTATGTATGTTTTTTGTATCTTTTTTTATCATAATTATCTTATCTATAGTTAGCCAGCTAACTTTTACCTAAAAATGCCCTTACTGTAAATTCCCAGGTCCTGTCGCTGGTTCCAGACTCACTGTATAGCCCTCCCTCCTGTAACTTCTGTACCTACATTTCCTTATAGCTTCATTTTATGTATTAATTAACCTTTAAGACGCATAACTGAATGAGCTGAGAGTTTAAGGGTTTAGTCAGAATGTTTTAGAATTACATGATAATAGTCTAGAATAATTTTTCTAATATCAGAGCTGAAAGAATTATACTGTAATCTAATATCAAAATAAGATGCAGAAGATCAATCCAATTCCAAATCAGAGATAATGTACTAATCTGTACTGACTAGTCTAACTGCATTGGCTTTTATTTACATCTTAATACACTGTTTACAATAAACCTGATTGTTTATTCCAATCTGGTAATGGGAATAAATTCAAGAGAAATTAAAATGAGGAAAAAGTGCTCCAGAAAGGAGGAATTGAAATTGAGAAAAGGCTTAATGTAGAGATTTTAACATACCTGAGGTGTTGCAAAGGATGAAGAAGATGAGGAAGAACAGAGCTTTTATACAAACACTGTGGAGCTTCATGTCTTTAGTCTTCAAGATTAGCTGTGTGGTATGAGCTAAAGGAAACAATTTTAGGTACCGTAGGCAAGGAAAAACAGCCCTCAGGACATGGGCTAACATTCCGGTTACAAAAAAACAACAACTTGCCACTGCCCGTGAAGGAATGCAGTCAAAAGCAGAGCAAAAGAAGCTAATGTTTCTGTTGCCCTCCAACTTCCAGCATTCATGCAGCTATTTAATCTAATCTCCTAATCATATGGCTGTAGCACCATGCAAATATTGTGAAGTAACAGGTGAAGTGCGTCAGATAAAGTCCATGTCAAAAATCAGAATGGGGAAAAGTGTGATGTCAATCACTGTAAACATTGGATTCTCCAGTGTCAGAGAGAGAGAGAGAGAGAGAGACTGCTGGTTATAGCTGATATAATAAGTGTCTAATTTGTGTGTGTGTGTGTGTGTGTATATATATATATATATAGTACTTGTGGATATGTTTACAAACTAACAATCTTATGAT
>JAOTRN010000012.1:1155041-1165344 GCA_028566695.1 Bagroides melapterus
ATAATAATAATAATAATAATAATAATAATAATAATAATAATAATAATAATAATAATGGTAATAACGGAAGTGCCATATCGACTGGTCATACCTAGCAGTTTGTCAACAAATGTGGCTATTAGTAACTAAATCTACCAGGCAGGCGAATCTATCAAAACAACAGGTATAAGTTATATGTCAGCTTAATTACGTTTGAATAGCTAGATGTTTCTATTAATTCTTGCTGTATTATAAAGTATTATAAGCAACACACTGGCCTTTAAAGCGGTCCCTTTTGCGACGCTCTTTAACGGACGATGTTTAAAATGCCAATACCGAGAGGGGCAGCGAAAAGGATGTTATGCAGATCGTTGCTTAACCAGTTCCTGCATATAAACTGTCATTAAATCCCACAGTCCTATATTTTTGATTGGTTCACCAGCCAAAACCCCAAAAAGTTGTTCTGCTTAAGTTCACTCTCTGTTTTTCCTCCTCGTCCTCTAAAGAGGAGTTCTTAATGTTTTAGTGAAAAACACATGATGTCTAGGTCTTTAATTCTTCTCAGCTTCAGTATTGCATGACCACATTTGCTTTGCAGACTATATTCTGGAGGGGAAAAGACCAAAACCAGTTATTATTTCCCTTATTAACACTCTTTTCATATAATAGGCCTTATTGTTCCAAAAGCCGTCTTATAAATATTGGTGAGCTTTTTTCTCCCCTTGTAATATTTTAAACTGTTTTTTTTCCGAATGAAATGATCCCCAGCTCCGGTTCATTGGCTCGTTTCTCTCACCTGTCCTATTCTATAGAAAGGAAAGCCGGCGCGTCGCGTCACCCTGCTGCATATTTTAATATTTGATTAGCGCGAGTCGGCGAAGGGCACGCGGCAGCCAGGCCCCGGGAGTAGATGCCCCCTCCGAAGGGGGTATATGATCCGAAGCGTGCAATTTCACCCTCTCTCCATGCCTGTCCCGTGGCAGAAGGAAGGATTTTTTGAATGAGGTGGTGTTAACGACGATGAAGAATATAGCTATATCGTTACACCAGGCCTATTTGCGTTTTTCGTTTTTGCATTGAAAGGAGGCGCGCGCGACAGCTCATTAGACACCGTGAGAGTGCTGAGTGACAGTCGAGGATCCACAGCACTCCATCTAAACAGGCTAGAATCCCGATGAGAGCTCGCAGGGCTGATTATAAGTAACTACGAAGGAAAACACAGGAGTCTTGGATGAGGCCCATAATGTGTAGCTGCACAGGGTAACGAAAATGGCTAAAAGCATAATAAAGAGTGCAGATCTATGTTAGTTAATCCGCTGATCGCGCGCAGGCTTTTTTCACAGTAAAAACGCTTGTGTCAATACTAGGTAATATTTCTTCAGTTTGTGCAAATGTGTTCTGACTGTTGTTTCCTGAGCTGTTTTTAATTTCTGAGGATATTAATAAGGGTTCCCAATGCAGCCTGTGAAATAAACGAGCTGTCGAGTATATCGAAATTATTATTATTGTTATTGTTGTTATTATTATTATTATTATTATTAGTAGTAGTAGTAGTAGTAGTAGTAGTAGTAGTAATAGTAGTACTGCTGGTGTTGTTTTTTTAATAATAATAATAATAATAATAATAATAATAATAATAATAATAATAATAATAGTAATAATAGCCCGTTATGCTGCTGTACTGTTTTACTTCTGCTGCCTTTATGTTTCATATTTTACATAACGATTTATACCTGACATGAAAAACCCACTTAAAAAGCAAATAAAACCCACACGGATGGTTATACTGTCGAAAGTTTTCACTGCCCAAAAGTATCAGACGCTTTTAAGGCGGTTTTCAATTTTCAGAATTGCAAAGCAAACAGTTGTTGATATTTGAGCACTCCTCTAAATAGCATAAAAGACATTGCAAGATTTCAAAATGTTTTGATTCTTTAGTTTTTTTTCTATTTAGGCTATTTCTTTATGCTTGTTATTATAAAGGCTATAAAGTCACATAGGCTTGTGCTTCATTCTGACTTTATCTGTTTGTCTGTTGTCTTTTCCTGTATATTTTTTGATATCCTGGACATCGTTGACTAAAGTTGTATGATTAATATAGATAATAACAAATGTTAGGTTTATAGACACCTACTGTAAAAACATAGTACGGTAAATTAAATAAATAAATAAACAAATAAATAAATAAATACCTATATTAAATCGGCCTTGTATTAGGTATTAGGAAAGTATTAGGAAACTAGTAAGTATTAGGCTAAAAATACTAAGTATTAGTACGCTAATTAGCAGTATACACTACGCTACACACTGATTGTCATTATGTTGTCCATTTTTTTAAAACTTTAACATATGATATAACACTTCCAAATAAATTCGAGGAAATACTTAAAACGTATAGTTTTACTAACAGATCAGGGTTCTGGAGACTAATACAATAGATTGTATGCGTATACTGTAATTGTTCTTAAGTTCTAGTTAGAGTTGGACTCCAAACATACGATGGTGCGACGTCAAACTTTAATCCTACGACTGTTTATGTATTATATTTATAATTTTTATATTTCCTAGTTTTCAACCCATCGAATCCTAAAAATAAGGAAAATTCTAGAACCCTTAAGAGTTCTTCGGTTGTCCTTCTAAAGGAACTATTAAAGATTCTATGTAAAACACTATAACATATGATAGGGTGCTTTCCTCTCAGAAAGGGTCAGAACCTTCTTGAGAACCCTTAACTCTGCGAAGAACCTTTTGAAGAACCCTTGTACATCACAATCAATTACTTCCAGCGGTGGTGCCCGTGGTGCGACTTTTAAAGAGATGACCACTCACACCAGAGATCGTTTAGTAATTTATAAATGAATATAATAACCATGCAAAAGTATCACTTTTAAGCAAGTGTGAGCAATAGTTTCTGAGATCCTTTAAGACGCGAATTTTAAGCTTCAAGGAAAGGAAACCTAACAAAATGACCCTGGGCCACATCGAGCCATAATCTTCTAATTCAGTTCAATTCACAGTTTTATCCCCAAACAACCCAAGCTGGCACAGTCACGTTTGTGACAAGTGCAAACATCAAAAGTGGCTTGGAATTACGTCTCTTTTCTGGGAATTTTAATTATAAAACACACTCTTTTCTCATTCCTATACCAAATCAGCTTGAATGTCAGATCCCTATTACTGGCACAAAGAGTGGAGATACATAGGCTACATATAACGTTGATTGAATTCAGTTGCTTAGCAACTGGTGTATGGGAAATCATCCGCGAAATTCAAATTTTTGGAGAGTTGGGGATTGTGCGTTTTGCTGAATAGTCAGCTCGAAAAAGAAAAGTTGAAGGATAAGCAATTTCGCCCCTTTCTCTCTTTCTCGCTTTCTCTCTCTCTTTTTTACGTTCTGTACTGAAACGACAGTATTATTAAAAAAAAACAGAGTAGTACTAAACCAATTTCCTCTTAAGTACTATAAAATTTCCAAAAATTATTAATAAACAGCATTCATGAGAGTACACGCAACTTAGTGTTGTGCTTTTCTTTTTTCGACAAGTTACTATATTTACTTAAGCTAATTTTCGTTTATAATCTACTTCTAAAATAAATAAATAAATAAATAAATAAATAAATAAATAAATAAATAAATAAAATACAACTACTGCACAGGCCTCAAAAACGGATAACAAAACGAGTGGTAAATCTGGACCAATCATAAAAGCCTTCAGTGTTTTCCTTGTTATGCTAACTTTATTGTACTTTTGATACAGGTGGAAACTTGGTATCAATAACTAACAAAGCGGATCGGTGGTGTTACATTATCCAATAAATGTTCTAAACAACGAACCAACAAAGAAAATGTAAAAAACAAACAAACAAAAAAAAACCTTAAACACAAACGTGTGCTTTCATTGCATGTGGGCTGTTAGATTTGAGAATGTAAATATTTTGGTGAAGTGCAGGATGCATGTGCACATGAAGTCTGACAGAGAGAGAAAGAGCGAGAGCGAGAGCGAGAGCGAGAGCGAGAGCGAGAGAGAGAGAGACTTCTCAATGATTCCAGATTTTAGCACTGTGCATGTGCATTTTGTTAAGATATTCATGCGAACAAGTATTAGGGCTAAATAAAATACAGGAAAAATATATCACAGTGGAAGAGGAGCAGCAATAAGGCGTGAAAGGTATGGGAGGCCCAGTAATTTCCTTGCTTTTATACAATCTAATAAGTGTGCTGCGCTCAAACACAGCATCATTTTCGTTACACGAGAAAACATTAGTTGCTCACTGCTAATGTGCAGCTACAATACCTATAAAAATATAAACGTTTATCTTCGCGTTTAAGCGATCTAATGGGTGCATCTTAGCTTTGACAGCTGTCATAAGAAACCAGAAATTACAACTCAGGTGCACAACAAAAGCGAGCAACTAAAAGCTAAGCGACTGTAAACACTCCACCTCGGACAAGCCTTCAACTTCAGCCCCGTGGGATCGAGGCCCAGTGAATAACCATTACTGCTACTACACAACATGGTGCAAAAAAAAGACAAGAGCACATCTCTTGGAAAGACTAAAAAATATAAACCCCGCGAATTACGTGATTTAAAAAGGCATGCTGCATTATAAAATAATTTTAAAATGAATACGGCGCTCCAAAGATGTAGCTTAAAATGTCGATTTGTTTAGCATCTACACAATAGGCCCAGATGAATTAGCACTGAAGAATATAATTTTCATTAAAATAAATCATTCTGACTGCCACATCATTAGGTTAGCTCATAAATGTATGTGTAGCAAGATCTGCGGTTTTATGCAAAACACACAATCATCATTTTTGTTCATTCTAACAAATTTATTGTTCTCAATCATCTCTTACGGAATCACTACTAAAATTAAATTACAATCAAATCATCACATCAAAATACCCTTTGTTGTCTACTGCCAAAGACTGATCTTGATTTGTGCTCGTTCAAAAAAAAAAAATACAAAAAAATTCAACTAAACAAATAGTCAAAAAAAAAAAAAAAAAAAAAAAAAAGAAGAAGAAGAAGAAAAAAGGGAAGAGGCATTTTTTTTACACAGTTATGAAACGGGGAGAAATAAATTACTGTTTGGAATAGTTCATATGTATCCCGAATAAAATATTAAAACAAAGCATTTGAATGAAAATATAAAGTAAATAATTCCGATCAACATCTGATCTAAGGAATCTATATATTGCCGGCTTTACATAGTCTCGTTTATTAAAACCTACCAAAGAATACTGCTTGGAAATGGCAGCATGGAGAACATCCACAGCTCCCGCAGAGGATTTCAAATAAGTGCAGCTGAGGAACCGTAAAGTCTTTTCAAACGTCTGTCTTTGATTTTTTTGTATTTTCTTCCAAAAAAAAAAAATCCGTGTGACGTTAAGTCCTTTACATAAAAACGTTCACAAAATATGATCTTAGAGATCTGAAAATGTGAGCAGTTTTAAGGATTTTTTCTGTTGTGTTTATAAGGACTGGAAGGCAGAGGAAATATCCCATTCCGTGTCTTTTGTGAAGAAAAAAAAGAGAATATATTATAACGTGCAGTCTTCTCTGCAAAAATAAGTCGGAAGCGTCGTGGATGCTGTTCTCTTCTTCGCTGTCGAATTTCATCCCCTTTTATTTTCTGAGGGTTTAACGTCCCATCTCAATACATGCATTGACCTGCTTTCGGTTCCATCTCATAAACAGGAGTATGTAGGGGTAGTGGGTAGGGAGGGAGGGGTGTCATTTCATTTTCAAATGATTTCGAAATTTTCCAACTTGATGTCAATGCGCCAGAATTACCTGATGGAACGAACGTGTGGTTGTTGTCACCTTCTGGTCGCCCGCCTCGCTCGGCCCGTTTAAACTTGCATCTTTTAAGTAATCTACTAAAAAATGTCCCTGAAAGAAAAAAAAGCAGACAACCTTTTAGGTTAAAGACATTTACGGGCCTGGAAGAAGGTTAAAGCGGGGCGATATTGGGGGAAACAAAGGGGATTTTTTTGTTTGTTTGTTTGTTTCTCTCTCTTTCTGATGAAAAATATATAACACATCTGCAGTCTCATTCCTATTTACCTCACAATCACAGTATCAAAATGTGTTTGCTATCTTCATGATAGTCTGTGTCATATTAGGTGTATATATAAAATATGTTTTTTTCTTAAGTCTTGTTTATGCTTGCTCTACGTCTCACTGAACATTCGTTTGCAGTCCATGGAGGGGGGCGGTGTGTCTGCACTCACGTTGCCGACCTGCGAGTACACATCGTCCGGCGTCGGGGGCACTCCGGGCGGCGTCATGCGCTTCTCCTTCTGCCTGCGGTTGCAGAACCAGACGCGCACCACCTCCTTCTCCAGCTGCAGCGTGTCGGCCAGGGTGCTGATCTCTTGCGCTGATGGCTTAGGACACTTGAGAAAGTGGCTTTCGAGCGCGCCCTTAACGCTCACCTCGATGCTTGTGCGCTTCTTGCGTTTGCGGCCCTGCGCCGCGATCTTGTCGATGCTTGTCGGACTACCCGTGCTCGAGTCGGCCTCCTCCAGCCACTTGTTCAGCAGCGGCTTGAGCTTACACATGTTCTTGAAACTGAGCTGCAGCGCCTCGAAGCGGCAGATCGTGGTCTGAGAGAACACGTTGCCGTAGAGAGTACCGAGCGCGAGGCCCACGTCGGCCTGCGTAAAGCCAAGCTTGATGCGCCTCTGCTTGAACTGCTTGGCGAAGTGCTCCAGGTCGTCCGAGGTCGGCGTGTCTTCATCCGAGTGTGCCTCGTGGTTGTTGGGACCGTGGTGGGCCTGCTGCTGGTGGTGCTGGTGCTGATGCTGCTGGTGGTGGTGTTGATGGTGATGCTGATGGTGGTGATGGTGAGGGTGAGAGTGCGGGTGCGCGCCGTGCTCCAGCTCTGGTGTGCCGCCTCGCACCAGCCCAGGGTGCACGAGACTTTGGCCGCCACTCAGCATGCCGTTTACCGTAAAGCCACCGGGTTGCGAGTAGATGAGCGATTGCTGCTGCTGTTGTTGTTGTTGCTGCTGGCTCGCGGTAATGGCGGAGATGTGTGCAGCAGCTGCGGCGCCGCCCCAGGGAGCCGCGTGCGCTTGGTGTGGACCTAAATGCCGGTGATGCAGCGTGCTGGAAGTGTGCAAATCCTCGCGCGCCGTGCTGCTCTTCACATCCTGTTGTTGTTGCTGCTGAGACTGTTGCTGTGGACTGGCCGCCATGCCTACCGGACTCGTTGACCAAGGCGAGGCAGCCTCGGCGGCTGCTACCGCGGCTGCGGCTGCGGCGGCGGCAGCATGAGGCAGCGACGTCACCCACTGGTGTGCGTGGCTCAGCATGTGGCCGCCGTTGCTCGCTGCCGCCATGGCCCCCTGCATGAAGTCACTCTGCACCATTTTCACCGCCGACTCTCCTCGGAAGCCGCCGGAAGACACTGAGGTCGCCGCGCCGCCGCCCGGCTGCATGCCCGCACCTCCTGAGTCCGAGTGTACTATCGAACCCGACGATAATATACTACTGCTGGGCAGATACGGATTGGAAGCCGCCGTGGCCATTCCGCCAATCTTATGAACAGCAGTTGATTAAGCCCCCCTCCCTTTTTTTGCAGAAACTTTCTCTCGCGCGCTTTTTTCGATGCAAGCAAACTGTATCTCATGAATTATTCAAACTTTAAAAGTCTGAGTTGGGTTTTGGGGCGAACACCATCGAAGTGCGAAGCAACAAATGCCAAGAAAAGTATACTGTGCACAGGTATAGGATGTAAAAAAAAATATCCGTGATCTATACTGTGCAATTCGAATATTCGTACAATTCAAACATAATAGATGAATAGAATGATAATTCCTATTTTCTACGCCAGTGTCCAAAAGCCCTCTGAAGTCGTAAACAGTCTTCCTTGTGTTATCGCTTATGCTGTCTTTGCAATTTCTTTAGAAGAACGAAAAATTCTCAACGTAAAAAATCTTTAAAAAAAAAACTAAACAAAACAAAAAACCAACAAACAAACAAAAAACAAAAAAAAAAAACAAGAAAACTTTGCCCCGCGAGTAAACTTCTGCTGGTGGAACACGGTGATATTTTGTCCTTAAAACCGTCCAAACGAACGCACGTCACCGAATGGAAAGATATTAACCGTGGTTTTTATTCGCTCCTTTTGTCATTTGGCCGCTGAGATTTCTCTTTCTCCGGTCCCCCTTTTCTCTTTTCTTTTGCAGATTCTTTTATAGTGCTGTAGCGTCTCTCGTCTCTTTGTTCTGTTTTGATGTGTTTAAACCTGCCAAGCCGCTCCAGCTGAAGTACAATCCACTATTACAGTGTGAGGCGACGTCGCAAGGCTTCTTCCTCATTCGCTTGCTCTCTCTCTCTCTCTCTCTCGCTCTCTCTCTCTCTCTCTCGCTCTCGCTCTCGTTCTCTGGCAGTTAGCTCCGCTCTGTCCCTCCCTCAGCGCTTGAGGACACGCGACTGTTTACCCTGCGCCGCGCGCGTCCTCCGCGTCTTTCTGCCCCCCCTCCAAAATACGAGGAAGTCGAACACATGCTTCTTCCTGATTGGACGACCGCCGCTTGATTGACAAGTCTGGAAAAGCCCGCTTCAGGCGTGGACCCCCCCTTCCAGTGATTTCAATTGGCTGCTTTTGAATTCAAGTAAATAAATCAAGATGCATAATGTGCGTAGTATAAAAAACAAAACAAAAACAAAAGCAAAAAACAAAAACAAAAACAAAAAACAAAACAACAAAAAACAAACAAAAACAAAACAAAACAATACACATCCGAATCGATAGCCATGCTTTTCCCTGTAAGTTTTTAGCATCGCATATAAGACACACAGATGTCTTTTACTGATCCCAAATGGATCAGTGTAAGCTTGTGGTATATAGTTGGCAGCGGATTTCATAAAGAAATGAAGTGCAAAACTGTATAGTCCAATGACTGAAAGAATTACAATGTGAATAAGAGAAATGAACACAAGCTACCGTAGAGTGAGAGAAATAGATGAACTTTTAATGTGGAGAGGAGAGTTAGAGACATAGCTGAAATGTACACAATGCCACATGTCAATTTATTAAACAGAAATGAACATGTCTTCGCCCAGATACACACACACACACACACGCACACACACACACATACACACACATATATATATATACACTTTTCCTTGTCACTGATGTAGTACCACTAAGGGTACATATTTTGAACCTTTATGCCTGTATTTTACCTTAGAATATGCATGAGGTAAGTGTATTTTAAAACTATATCAGTGATCCTTATTCTCCATTAAGCATATGCACGTTAAATTATATTTAAAGATGCATATGATACATATAAAAGATGTACTTTTGATAGTATCACCCTAGTGGCAAGGTTTGATACCCTAATTTATTTCACTTTCTGACGTAAAGACACAAGCAAGCCGTCAAAAACGTACACTTGCAGGGATTACAGTCAAAGGGTCACTTGGATGTGGCAACTTAAGAGTTAACTCGAGACGACTATACCAAGCGGAAACGCAGCGCGCGGGCAACCCCACTGGAACAGGGAACGAGCGAAAGTGGCAACCAAACCGTGGGCAAAAATAAGCAGTCCTTTGAGGATTCGCATAAGACGTCTCGTAATTCGAGTAACAGTACCAAGGAACGACATGCACACCGCACATGCCATCTATTCATTTTCCAACTGCCTGTTTCAACACTGGTCCCCTACAGGATGCAGGGGCATAAATGAACGTCAAATAATGAATTGGAGCTGGCACGCCTGCTTGGCAAAAAGAGGCCAAACAAAGCTGATGAGCACGAGATGATGATTTTCTTTCGTTAATGTGCTGTAGAAAGAAGAATCATCATTCCCGCGTAAGGGTAGATACCAGTTCACAAACTAATTGTAATTGTGCACTAAAGGATATTTCGATGGCTAGTAAAGGATAGGAAACATCAGGTTTAATTCGGAGACAGCATATTAAACAGATCGTACAGATTTCCTGAAATGCAGTACAGATAAAAAGAGAGAGTGAGAGAGTGAGTGAGTGAGAGAGAAGGAGAGAGAGAGAGAGAGAGAGAGAGAGAGAGAGAACTGCACATTCCTTGTGTGTCCCAGCAGGTTTAATTTGAATCAGACTAAAATAAAACGAGAGAACCTCGAGGATTTGTTTACACTGAACGCCAGAGCAGGGCCGCTGCCATGGGGCCGTCTAGTCATTAATATACAGCAGGCTTTTGAGGCTAAAATATACGTGTTTGCGTTTTTTTGCGCGCGCGTTCAAAAAAAAAAAAAAAAAAAAAAAAAAAAAAAAAAAAAAAAAAAAAAAAAAAAAAAAAAAAAAAAAAAAAATAAAAA
>JAOTRN010000012.1:1273442-1285355 GCA_028566695.1 Bagroides melapterus
ATAGATAGATAGATAGATAGATAGATAGATAGATAAAATATAAGAAGTATTTCAGTTTTTCTCCAGGCTTCTAGGAGCAATTATTACGTTTCATAGTAATGTTCCAAAAATCAAAAACGGTTCGATTTTTTTCACCCAAATGCTGTGATTAGTGAGATCAAACCCATTTCTGCTCTCAGAGCTACCCCAAAGCATAAAGATTTTGAAGGTGTTCAAATCTTCAGACACTAAAAATCTGTGTGAACAACATCCCACAGTGAAAGCCTTATCTTATAGCAGATTTGTGGCCAGGAATTAATTCACTCGTTTGTAACGATGTCCAATGGAAACGTCTGTACTGGTTAAAAAGAGTTAAACAGGTTTGCTTATAATGTTGTGTTCCTACTTATTCCTCATAAAAGAAAGGCCAAAAAAAAAAAAACCCCGGAAAAAAGCACTCTAGTATCACACTTCACTGAAATGTTGATTTGTTGGCTGTTCACCCAACAGGAACCATCGGAAAGTCCTTAAAAGTTTGGTTTGGTGTTGCCCCACTTCACACAGCCACCAGTAATTGCTCTTATGCGCACATTAACACTCCGCTCATGCAGGGGCACGCAGGCTCTCGTGGGAATGGAAAAACAAGTGGGTGTGAGACGAGTGGACGCACGGACAGAGGAACATGGCCGCTGGCATCAGAAAGAGCGACTGGTCAGCATCCAACTGTCAACAAGAGCGTCAGGGCCGATGTTTTATTTCCCGGTTCCGTTTGATTACCGAATTAGAAGCGACACGCAACTTTCAACGTAAACGTGTGTTATTCACACAGATCGGCTGGGTATCGGAAGCAGAATCGTCTTGACTGGAATTTGATTGGTCATTTATTCGTGTTGATACAGGTATTTAATAAATCTACATGAAATAAGTACAGGCGAAATGTAATAATAAATACATAATGCAAGTAATAAAAAAAAACAACCTTCAGAAATTCGTAGATTTATGACGAAGAGTTGACATCATCCCAACACACATTTAGCTAAAGCCCTGGAACATGAATACATCTATCATCAGTAATTACATACTGGATGTGTCTTCACTGGTAGGTGATTTAAAGAAAAATCCTCCGTTCGCAATTTCGCCAATTCGTTTTCCACAAAAAAAACAAAAAAACAACGTCGCATCAAATTTGCTGCAGCAAAATCAAGCATTAATGACCACATCAATAAAAAATGTTGTAAGGAGCCCACTTTCTTAATACCACATGAGACACTTCATGTTATTGTAGCTGTTGGTTGTTCTACATGTTACTGAATGATTAGTCTCTTCCTGTTGGATTCCTTTTGGGGGAAAAATGCCTATATATTGAAATCTGTTGTTTTAATTTTTTTTTTTTTTATTTGTCACCTTAAGTGCTTGCATTTTTACCAATTCAAGTGGTTTCACGCAAAAACAAAAAGCACTAAAACTCAGTAAGTTGCATTATAGTTTTTTTCCGACCGCAAAAAAAACTATAATTCTGAGTGAATACATCCTGATACTGGTTCTAGTGAATGCTGATTGGTTGAAGCTTTGGAGGTGTGTCCTCAAAGGCGGTGAGTTTTTTGTACTACTGTTCCTGACATAGAGTAATTTGTACCTGACTACAAATCTGGCCATGTTCACTATAAATACATCCTAATACATCCTAAATGGCATATAGAAACGCACTATTCTGCGCCACTAGAAGAAGTGCACTTCAAGAACCCGTATGATGCACTTATTCACAAATGAACAAAACAATGTGTGGAATGTTGAACGCTGCATGCACGAGGAGAGAAAAAAGGGGCGGGGCTAACCAAAAACTGAGGCTTGACGAGAAAAACATTTTCAAGATGGCCGACACCACTCCGGTGGACAAGAGTTCTCCAAAACGTCTTTTTAATGTGTTCAGTTTGTGTGATTGTAAAAAGTTTAAACATTTTAAAAATTAACCCTACTCTGTTGAATGTGAGTTTATGACGTCATTTGCCATCGACCGGGGAACGTCTTAGTATTCCGGGTAGTTGTGATAGGGACAGTTCATTACGGATATATGTTAGAGATTACAGAATCATTTCATTTTAAACTTTTCTGTTTCTATGCTTCTGTAAAGCTGCTTTGAGGAAATGGCAGTTGTTAAAAGTGCTACACAAATAAACTGAATTGAATTGAGACTTGTACCCAATACCTCCCTTCTAAAATTCATACACTAGGCGGTAGAGTAAGTACTGCGTAGTGACAGTACATAATGTGTAGTATGGCATTTGGAACATAGCTTCTATAATCTGTATAATTTGACTAAATTCTTGACTAAATAAATGATGATCTGTTCCCGGTCTGGTGAAGTTTTATACCTAACAGCATGACATCTTTGATTTAGAACCTGGAAGAAAATATTATTGATCTGCTTCTTCTCCGCTCAATCTGTTTCGAAACACAAGACTTTCATTTAGTTTTTCATTTTGTGTCCTTTAGTGTGTACGTTCACGTATGAAAGCAGACATCACCGTGCCAGTAACCTCGACTGTCCTCCAAAAACACAGAAAACGGGTCTAGTTTAAACAGAATCGCTTATTCTACGCAGTCAATTTTGATGATCGTGGTTTCGGCGAATCACGAGGCTGCTCGCATCTGATTGGCTAAACCGGCAGATCAGCTTTTCTGAGTTACACAGCAATTTAGAGATTTTACTACATTACCATCTTCCTGCTCCACACTCTCTGTTGAAACGACTAGCAAACAATAATTCTAGCTTATTATTACCGATTTAATCTTACTTGCTATTGTTCAGTAATTATTATGAATTATTCAGTACAGCAAGACTAGGAGTGGTAGGTAGTTATGAGAGCAGTCCACAGAGCTGTAGACTGGTTTTGAGAGTTTAAGTGGCTAAAGTTCATGTGAATTTATTCATGCAAGCAGGAAACGAGACTGGTGCAGTATATACACAGACCGAACAGTACAGTAAGAATTGCATATATGCGCATATATCTAGCCAGTAACATTCATCACCTTCAACCTCTCTTGCTCTCAATTTTTAAACACTTTTTTCTTTCTTTTTTTCTCTCTTTTTTTTTTTTTTTTTACTAAATAGCTATTTCACACAACGCCAGCTTTGAAAAAAAAAAAAAAAAAAATTTGGCCCGGATTTTTGAAACGCAGGTGCATTTTGCATAGCAAAGGTAATTCTGAGCTTTAAAAAAAAATGGCTGAAATATCTGCCATTTACTTTATGTAACTTTTCTAGTTTTCAAGCGTTTGGAGTTTTGTGCTGTTTTACTGTCTTACAGCTCTGACTCACAGTCTGTTGAAAATATATGTTAATAATGGTATTAGCTTAGGGTCACAATATGTCAGAAAGCTTAATAAATTAAAAAAAGAACATCGTTCCCTCGCTTAAATAGATATGTATTAAATGGGAACGTATTTGTGTGTTTGTGTGTGTAATCGAAGAAAGAAAAAATAAAAAGAGAGAAATAATCTTGCCAGACGGATCTCTTAGCGCAAATTTTCAATAACAGCAGGAAAGTTAGCATCGAAAATAAGCTTTCCAGAAAGCACGTCCTCCCCGATAATTATTATTGTTATTACTATTATTGTCCTCGTTCCCACCGCTCCTCTAGTAAAGATGATAACCTGTGTAGGCTTGCATGAATTCAAATTATCCCATTTGATAGAGAGTCTGGCGCAAAGTGCCTAATAAAACTGGCTTTTTATTTATATATTTCTGATCTCAGGCAGAGGGCTCTCTGTGCCTTTTGCCTCTGATTACAATCAGCTAATGACGGCGATTCTGCCCCCCGAGGTGGGGGATTGTGGGAGATGGCCTTCACGTCAGCCTGAGAGGGGGCCTTCGAGGACCCTCTGAAGCAAATCCCTAGAGGATAAAATACAGGAGCTGCTCAGAAAGAGAAAAGAGAGCAAGCGAAAAGAAAGGGGAGGAGTGGAAGAGTGCAGGCGTTTCTAAGCAGGCTTTAAGATGGCAGATAAGGGTGGAAGAAAGAGACTGATCTGGTGGCAGGTCAGGAGGGATCCAGAGTCTCCATATCGCACTAAAGCCCCATGCCCCAGAGCCTAGAGAGAGAGAGGGTTTTACAAAAGGGGGAGAGGACTAGCTGGAGTCGGGAGGGGGGAAAAAAAAAAGAAGGAAATCGGTGGAGTGAATAGGCGCGCATTGTAAGCGCCCTGCCGAGGCAACCTGCACCCGCCGAGACGGGCATGACGTGCCAGTGACAGTGGAAGAATGGCAGAGGGTTTCTCCTTGCTGCCTCTAATGCACTCGCTTATGACAGCTAAAGGGGAGAAAGCAGGAAATTGGTTAGGAGGAATTACTGGTGTTATACAGCTTGCCATCTTACAAATGAATACCGTTTAGCTTTGGCATATAAATGAGTGGATTTCGCTGCAAGAGTGTGGGAGAGCGAGGGAACGAGAGAGAGATGGTGACAGAGGGAGAGAAGTGGCAGTAGGAGCAATCAGTTGTGGGGAAAATTTTCTGCGCCTTCTAAATGAGTGGGTGCGTGCGTGCGGGCATCTGTGTGTGTGTGTGTGTGTAAGTGTGTGTGGCAGTCGAAAATTATGCAAGCAAGTAACAATGAGCAAATTGAACCTCGAGCAAACGCAGCGCAAGGTCAGGCAGAAAGACAAGGCAAGTGGGTGGGAGCGAAGAACAGATCATGATAAATTGGCTCGCATTTTCCAAAACGCTGGCCCTAATGCCCCGCTCCAAGCCAAGCCTGCTAGCCTGGAACTTTCTGCTCGCTAATACCTCCACGCAGCCATTTGTGATGTATGAAAACCAGGCTGTGGCACTAATTGCACAATTACAAAGCGGAAGCTGAGCGCTGCCGAGGAGAGGGAGGAGGGGAGGCACGCCCAAACGTGTAGGCTTTCTGCCCTCCTTTTCCTCTCGCTCTCTCTCTCTCTCTCTCTCTCTCTCTCTTACATACCTCAACGTTTCTTCGTCTGTGGTGAAGTAACAGTGTGCTTGTGAGGGGGAGGAAATAAAATAAAAAATCTGACTCCTGCATGGAGAAAAGGAAAATTTATTACTCACTGCTGTGGGAGACTATTTTGCTCCTGTGCTTTTACAGACTCTGTTGACTCTCAGAATGAGGGACGGGCACGCGTTAGCTCCCTGCCAAAATATCTGCATCATCAATGCATACATGCCACGCATCCTCTGCAAGTCCAGATACTGCGCAGGTCAGTAACACACCCACAGCTTGATGTCCAGCTAATGATGGTTTTGTGCTTCATTTTCAAAGAGTCTTGACTGACAAGTTATTACAGTAGGGAAAGAAATAATGAGATATAAAGCAAGTAAGTAAAAAAAAAAAAAGAGTTTTCGTGCTATTTACGCCGAGATTCTGGTGCGATCTGCTCTTAAGGCTGCTCGAAGAGTACGATTGGTTCAACCTACTTTCAGTGTTACTTCCTCTTTTAAATTTACTTCCTGTAAACAGTTTCCAGGTTAGTTATGGTCACTGGAGGAGAACGATGGTCGGGTCTTCATCAGTCAGTGAACTTTTGAAGACTTTAGAAGGAAGGAATTAGTGTTAAGTCTGTAATGAACTCAGAAGTCACGCTGAACTATCAGTTCCTCAGGAACTCTTGGTTACACAAATCCACTCGACTACAAACTGTCGTAGAATTGCATTATTTACGTATTATTTACATTATTTCCTGTTCAGTGTCACCTAAATGAGGATGAGGTTCACTTCCGAGTCTGGTTCCCCTCAAGGTTCCTTCCTCATATCATCTCAGGGAGTTTTTCCTTGCCACCATCACCTCAGGCTTCTCATTAGAGATAGATGTTAGAGATAAACAGCAATATAATTTAAACTTTAACATTTTTATTCTGTTACTATCCTCCTGCAAAGCTGCTTTGACATGATGTCAATTGAATTGAAATGAAAATTGAATAGATATTGTTCTATTGATATAAAGTTATGACTGGAACTGTTCTTCTTTGTGGTGCTTGTACTCACACTGTAAACAGCAGGTCTTATATTTACGGCATTTGGCAGACGTCTTTATCCAGAGTGACTTCTATTTGATCTCATTTATATAATTGAGTAGTTAAGGACTTTGCTTGAGCAGTTAGAGGCCCGGAAGTGGCATCTTTGTGGTCTGGGGATGCCTTGTGTCCGCCTGTATGACGGAAAATCTTCCAACATACCTCCATGCAGGTTTTTTGTACCTGATGCCTTGTGTCCAAAAAAAAAAAGAGTTCTCTAAGTGTCTTTGTGAAGAATTTCTATATAAATATTAATACTATATTTCTACATTCTATATTAATAAAGTTTCCGCCATTAGACCACTGTTTTAAAGGAATTCTTCAGACCCACGCTTCCCTCAAACAAACCCGGAATCGGCTCTAGGTATCCAGGAAGAGGGTGAAAAACATCTAAAATCCGCAACCGGCAAAATATCTTTAGTCGTCGTCCTTTTACAGTATGAGCAACACCGTCACTTCCTCATCATCGCTTCCTATCACCCTCGTTCATTCCTAAGGAACAAGGATCTATTAAAGTTCATCCAGCTTCCATAAACACCCTGACTTTTGAGATCTGAGAGAATCTCGCGGAGAAACAAGCTCGAAAAAAGCACAAAGGTTAAGCCTGTAATTGTTTTCCCTCTTAGAATCATTAAAGCACTTTCCCGCACAAACAGATGGCCATAAAAAAAAAAAAAAAAAAAAAAAAAAAAAAAAAAAAAAGGCGAGTATTTTTTTCCCCCCTTTTTTTCCCTGTTGTATTATCCCTGGAGTATCATTTAACAAGTCGGCGCATATAAGGTGGATTATGTGAAGCGACATTCCTATTTATCTCACGTCTCGTTCGGAGATAGCTACCTACAACTGCCGGTGTGACCTCCGGTGCGAGCGCATTAATTTTGCCTCAGTATTTCTATGGCATCAATTAATAAAAAGTGACGAGGTCTCTGGCAAATGAACACCCACTGATAAATGAGGGCCTGGACTTAATTGCTCAGTAAATTAAGAGCTCACAATAGTGACGGTGTGCGCTGGTTTTAATATTTAAAAAGTCATTAGACGCCGAAACGTCTAGCTTAGTTAAGTGCGTAGTGATGTGCGCTTCGCCCTGAAGAACACAGCGATGAAATGGAGTACGACTTGAAAGCAGTAATTGAAGGCAACTTGGATTCTTTCATTTCCATGCGTGTTAAATTCATTCTTTGGTGTATATAACAAACCGTGTAAGGATTCAAAGGACCAAGCATGCACACACACACACACACACACACACACGCACTGAGGTACCAGAGATGAACACTACCCAACATTTCTATTATCCACTAAAGGATAAAACATAAGCCTCCAAATGTATTTAAGAATTTTATGTATTTGTTACTCCATAATTTGGATGACAACAGGCAGCTCGCATGCCAGCAATAACTGCTGCGATATGATCTTGATTACTACGGAGCCATAACGGCGCTCTATGGTGCGGGAAAATGGAGCCTGTTAATCCCTCAGAAAAACCGAGGACACCGAGCGTTTATAATGATGGATCACTTTCGGTAATTTCTCTTTATTATGATTGGGCAAGATCAATATTTTAACAGTCCGGTTACGGTCTTTAGTACAGTGCTTAATATGTATTATTCATAACCTTTGTCAGCGCAGGAGGGCTAGCATTTCTCAGACTGAGAGAGAAAGAAAGGGGGGGGGGGGGTGGCTGCTGTAAACGACTCTGATTCTGTAGATATACAGTATATACAATCATATATAAATATATATATATTTCTATACATTCAGCAGTAACTTAAGAGGAACACCTGTACACCTGCTCAGTTAAATACTCTTTAAGTCCACGGTAAACAGGAAAGCATCACAAAAACATCCAATCTTCAGGTACGACAGTCACCCCCGTCTTAAAAGTAAAGGAATCTGACACTATCAAAGCCACAACTTCTACAAAACTGCACGGAGGAAAGATTAGAAAAATGTCACCTTGGATTTATGAATTCGGATTTCTGATCTTCGGGTCAGAATTTGACTCGAACAGCATGAATCCTTGAACCCAACCTGACTATCAACAGCGCAGGATGCTCACGGTGTCATTTGGTTTGGAATGCTTTCCTGGACCCTTTAATATCTATATATTAAATATTTGAGCATCGTTTTGAACGCTGGTCCGAGTATCTGAGTATCTGAGTATTGTTGGTGATCACGTGCATCCATTTATGGCCATGATTTAAACAGACTATTGGCCCAACATATAAATGCACATATGAAGCATCTCAATCTGTTTTCATGGACAGTTGGAATGATGTAGAATGGGAGAATCTGGGAAAGTTGAAAAATAACGTTAGACAATACAGTTGACGTATGAAGTTTTTGTCTGATCATCCAGAGCAAACAAAAATTCTTAGATGTCATAAAGGTCTAAATAAAAATAACCCCCTGAGCAAAAACATCTCGTCCCAACATCTCAATTACAACAAAATCCTTCCTGTTTAAGCCACACCCACTTTAGGCATAAATTTGTGCGGACAGATGGATTAACCTGTATTCACCAGAGCTGTGTGTCACCACGCTTTGCGTCGTAATACCCTGACGCTGGGAAGCAGCGTACGCTTCCCTGACACACTTTGCCAGAGCTTGGAGTAAAAACCACAGGGATTAGACACTCTGACACACTTCTATCTGGTCACACACTCCGGTGCTGTGCGGGAAGGTCTGTCACAATCAAAGCCTCGCCTACAATCTCCTCCCAGCAAAAAAAAAGGGCAGCAAAGAGGATTTCTTAGCAAGCTTCTAACCATCTTAAAAAAAAAAGGAAGAAAATCCTCCACACCTCCCTCCCCAAACTCCTGACCTGGCCTCACCTCCACCAAATTTAAAGTCCCTGGATGGATAGGAAGAAGGGAGCGAGGGCCTGGAAAGTTTGCGCAGGCCCTGATTAGATCGGTGGTGGTAATAGGCTCCTCTACGAACCCGGGCAGCCGCTGCGACTGGAATTAATCAGCTCTTCTGGGAGCTTCTTCCAGCCCCGCTCCGCAGGCAAGCCACTTTGGAGTCGTTTACCAGCCAATCCGACTGTCAGGCTTCTGTCATTTAGGCCTTTTCATTACGCACCAACTCAGGGTCTTTTTCTCACAAAAAAAGAAAGAGTGACTGAGAGGGAAAAAGAGAGAGAGAGAGAGAGAGAGAGCGAGAGAGAGAGAGATGGGAAAAATTGAAATGGATGACAGATTAGCTTAATGCACAGGGTACTTTTTTTTATACATGACTATTATTATTACTCTCCTTTTGTTGCAACATAGAGAGTGCAGTAATGCAAAAAAGGGGCAAAAAGCAAGGGATGAGAGGGAATGAATGGAAAGGGAGAGAGACAGAGGAAGAGAAGTGCAAGAGTGAAGGGCATCAGACTGTTCCAGTGACCATTTTTTGGGGAGTAATTAGGATATCGAGGAGCTAACGAAGCCTCTTTGCCCGCCATCACTGGCACTAGCGAGTGATGCTAGCAGCACCGCTGTCCTAAATGTGACAATAGGTGGGCAAGCTTTGTTCCTCGTTTATGGAACCCTCAGAGCCATAACTAGCAATTACTGCCACTCGGTGTCTCCTGGGCCTGAGGCCGGCTCTCTCTGCCATGCTAAGCCCTGCTTAGGCAACCTATTTTAGGCACTCCGGCAGGCTAGAGAACACCTCAAAGGTTAGATTAGCCTATGATGAAATACAGGGCCTTCCTGCTGCAAAAAAGTGCCCAGGGAGAGTGAGGAGAAGAGAGGAGATTGTGGCACAGCTGTCCTTACCTCCAACCACAGCCGGGGAATGAGTCACACAAATATTCATGAGTAAACAAAGGAAGCCATTTGAAAAATCGCCAGAGGAAATAACAGATTAATATTAAAAAATAGGGGGCATGAATAGTGTATTATGAACCTGATGCGGAGGTCGGAGGGAGTGATAGTATCGGAGTTTCGTTAGGACCATAGATTGGCTTCAAACACCGTCAAAGACACACCCGAGACTTCCACATCGAGGGCCGTTAACCTAAATAAAGTATAACGATTGTACATTAACATTTATAATACTTGACAGACGGCAAATAGGCCGGAGTCTAGAAGAAAACTATCAAGTGCTATCAAGTTTTTTTAATTAGTGCTCATTTAATTAAGTGCTCGTTTTATTGAAGGCATATGTCTGACGCAGTTCCAATGGAAATTGTAATACTTGTTTCAGTCCAATCCCGATGCGGACGGAATGAGGTCCACGAGCTTGCTGTAAACAAACATATTACAGTAGGCAGCTGGATAGTGTCCTGGAGTCGGGATGCTGACACGAGCAAAGGAGGAACCAGCCGGCTTTCGTGATTGATTCAGGACCCACATAACGGCAAAATAAATGGCCCTCACTGCTAATTTCCTGCTCATTGTATCTGATGAAATATGCCTGCTCGTTTTGGCTGGCTGACATGAAATATTGGTGTGTGGTGGCTCGGACGGACAAGAAACAGAGCTTTCCCGGCCACTGTACCTCGCCTCGCAGACAATCCACAGAGAGTGGGCCAATTAAGATAAGACTCCTTGCACAGGAAGAGGATGTTTGACATGCTGTCATGCTAATAGAGACAACCGCAATTACGCCAAAGGTACGACACAGACATCGGTACCTGCAGAATGTTGCCCTAATTGGTGGACTGTTCCTCTCAAAAGTCTGGAGGCTGTTGAAGAGCCTCTGTTTGGTCTGGGCTTCCTCTTAGCCGTCTCATTATGAAAGGTACTGCTTCTGCCAGGGGCCATTTCTCACGGTCAGCGACGGCTCAGCGGTGAAGGCTTGCAGGGTACAAATTGTAGCTTACTCGATGCGGTGTCACATTAAGGAAGCCTGGACTCTTTACGGTGTTTACAGAAAGCACAAGCGCTAAAGTTCGGCTCGAGTGCTGTAAAGCGATCTGCTTTACAAAGTGAGTCCACTCGAAAACTCGGAATAAGACCTGAAATACATGACAGTCGTGTTTCCAACACTGGGTTATAATGGGATTGCCTGAGGGCTAGCCCGAGAGTCAGAGTTTTATGGCTGTATGGCACACAGCCTGAAGGAGTTTTTGCTGTTAGCGAAATATGATATGCTTCACATCAAGTTGCTAATTAGAAAGCTTGCGTATTAAATCCGGCTTTAAGGAAACAGATAGCTAGTTTACTGGAATTTGTTTCCATGAGATGAGAAGAAACCTGAAATCATCAAATTCGGGAGATTCAGACGAGCAATGTGGTGGGAATTTTATATAAAAAAAAAGATATGGGTTAAATAATATTTGGTTAAATATATTTGGGTTAAATAACTGGTTGATGTTTTTGAATGAACTATGTGAAAAGAAAAGGATCTGCTAACTCATTGATGTCGTTCTTTCAGCTTGCCAAGAGGGAGGAACAGTGCGTTTGAAAAGTGTGTAGCATTAAAATCATCCCTTTGTCGTGATTGTTGGTTTGTTACTAGACATAACTAACTGAAATGTCCTTCTTTAAAAAAGATTCACCATATTTTCGCTTTGTGGAATGTAAATGTCTATAAACTAATACATTTATTCCAAAGTAAACAAATAAATCATAATACTAAAAGATGCCTCTGTCATGCATTTTTAAATGAATATATTAAGTAAATAAGATGATTCATAACGTATAAGAACGACACTCACTGGCATGGTGTGATGATATAATTTATGAAAAGGGTCACTGGACAAATCAGTCCAAAGGGTTAAAGGGTCACTGAACAAATCAGTGAATGAATCTGATGGAATTTATGAACGAATCTGAATGAATCTGAACAAATGTAATGGAATCTGAGTGAATCAGTAAACAAATATGGATGAATCTGATTGAATCAGCAAACGAATATGGATGAAATTGACTGAATCAGTAAACAAATATGAATGAATCTGA
>JAOTRN010000012.1:1464699-1476847 GCA_028566695.1 Bagroides melapterus
TATATCTTTATATTTTTTTGAAAAATATATATATATATATATATATATATATATATATATATAGTGTGTACATAATAATGCGACTGAAAAATCAAATCAAATAAAGATAAAAATGAGCAAATCAACGCCTCAAGATATGTAATCTTTCCTTCAAAAAAAAAAAAAAAACACTGTCCCACTGTTGCTCTGTTGAAGCTTATGCTATCTATCGGTGTATTTCTGTGCTCATTTGAGAGCGGCTCACAGAAAAATGTCCAACCTTATAAAAATCCATTAAATGTGACAAGAAGAGATTTTTCACTGAGCCAAATCCGTGTAGAAAAAGGAAAGACTACTTTATCCTAGTAGAAAGTAGAGAAGAGAGAGAAAGGGGATCTTTGTATTGGCTCTGACAGCTAAGGAAGTGCCGGGAGTACAAACACACTTCCTCTGGAGTCCTTGAACAATAGGAGTTTAGAAGAGGACTCCTCTTGCCAGGCCCTTGTCAGTGCTGAATGCTACATTCTCGCCGCAGAGCCGTTGGCAGAAGCACCTGCCCACCAGGCTTTTTAACGACACCAGGCCTCTTGTGTGCCACAGAGGTGCCCGTGTCCTTGTCCCTTTATTTAGCGGCCCACTCTGGAGGGGCTATTGTACTGCACAGCAGCGGCACTGCCAGCCGCCAAGCCAGCTGGCGCACGCCAACAACCAACAATATGCAATGTTGCTCACAATAGCCGGCTCAGGACAAGGAATTGTTCGCGCACATTCATGCTAGCCTCCTTCTATTGCCGGCGGATAGTATCAACGGAAAAACACACACACACACACACACACAGCTAGGAGTGTGCAGATAATCAGTTACTGTATTGTAACGAATGACACTTTTCAATATCGTCACTGCCTATTATGTTTTCATGAATAATGTTAACTAGCCTAGAAAATGCATCTAGACAGAGACACCATAACATTTAGAAGCTAGTTTCTTGACTAGCTACATTATCTTACTCATATCAATGAAAAAAATGTCTAAGTTGTGTCTCTACTGTAAATGAAATAGCTAGCGAGGATTTACTTGGACGGAGCGCTGCATGTTGCTTAACAGAAAATGTCTTTGTTTTGGAAACATTTTGCTCATTCCTCTATTTAGAATGAACTTGTACGCAAAATTCGAACACTGGTATTGTAAAAACAACCAAACAAATAAATAGACAAATTTCATGGCTTCTCCAATCACTTGCTGCAACTCTCAGTAGCATGTTTACGAGGACGTACTGGATCGAGTGCTGTTTCCTGAGGGACAAATTTGCGTGTACATAATCTAACCAACTAGATTTAGCTTTAGCTTTGGATTTGCTGTCTATTTAATGTTATTGTGGAGAGGTGTGAATAATTTGCCCAGGATGGAGCTCACACCTCTTCATTTTCCCATCACCCTGCTCACCCGCAGCTTAACAAAGAGTCACAGTACTCTACATGCAGAAACCCAACAGTGTCCTGATTAATCTTATAACAGACAAGCGGCTGTTTATTCGTTTACGTGTAGTGTTCGAAAAGGTCGATATCCATTCCAGGGTTAAAAGGGAAGGGAAATTTTAATAGCTGGCCATCAGAAGATCCAGGTAAAGACCTGAATAAACTGAGGGTGAATACAAAGACGTTTCCTTGGATAAATATTGATGTCACGTTGGTCACTGAACTAAGTTGCAACCTGTCTACAACCCCTAAAGGTTTTGTCCATCCACTCTTATATTGATTACATCATCTTCCTCACTTCCTCCCATACAAAGCCTTCAGAACATACAAAACATAGTATAAACAAAACAAGTGGCAGCACCGAAGCTCTGGATTTTTATTGTACACCCTTTTAATTTAATTCTTCCATCTGTCAGTGTCAAGATTCTGCTTCCCATTATGAATTTTTTTGTTGTTGTTGTTGGTACTGAAAATGTGTAATGCAGCCCTTACACCAGGTACAGCTCTTCCTGAAGTGTTAGGATGCTTTCACACCTATTAGTCCGTTTGCGGCCTTTAAATAAGAGTGCAAATTGATACTTTTGGTTCATTTGCTTCTTGGGTTGGTTTTGTTTCACACTGCACATAATTAAACCAAGAAAAAGAAAAAAAAAACAGACACACACACAGAGGCTGAAGAGTGTGTAGGGCTGAAAATGTCCTTGTAGAAAATATGACTGAAATAAAAAGGTGAGCAAAAGTTTCATGAACTGTTAACAAGTGCGTTTAGAAAGCACAGAATTCACCGAATACATACGCTGTTTATAGTCCTGTTTATTTAATATCCAGAACAAACATTTCTTTAGCTCTACAACTCTGTAATTTAGGTCCAGGCTTAGATTATCACCTCACATTTAAAAAAAAAAGTGACATATTTGGATCAGGATCAGATGACTTTCTCTCGAGAGGTTTAGAGTTGAATGAAACCAGGTTGAGACGGTCTCACTCAGACCGGTTATACTGACACTGCTGCCGTGTTCGCACCTGGAGTAAAATGTGAAACCACACGTTGACACGGAATCCTTTAAACCTCAGAAATTCCATTTACGGCAAGAGTCATGTAATCAGCACTGGATCCAAACAGGCCAAGCAGGGCTGTGTAAGACGATTGGCCGTAGCCTTTTCCCTCCTGTAAAACAGCGGCCATGTGCTCGAGGTGCCATGCCAAGAGAGCATGTCACATCGCATCACAGTTGCTGATGAATATTCATTACAGAGTTACGTGCTACTTTCTCTCTCTCTCTGTCTCTCTTTCTATCTTTCTATTTCTCTCACCTTTTTTTCTTTGACAGATCTCACTGGCACCGGACACATGACAGGCGTCGTAGTTGTAGATCACATGTTCATGTGTTGGGATTGGGCCTTATTGGTGATCACGCTGAGTGCTACATTTGCACAGGCATTCAGTCTACTGTCTTTGCAAACATGGAATAATCACTTCACTGTCCTCACTTTCCTCCTACTGACTGTGTCTCGCCTGTATTTACTGTCTCCCTGGTGGGATCGTCTTCACGGGCCGATATCCAATATTCATCGACGTGGCTCTCACTGCAAATAAATACCAAGGCAACTGCTGTATTTAATGACCACTCCTACTGCTGTTCCCTTCTTCCTCCTCACCTTCTTGCTCCTACTCTTCCTCTGAGTTTTCTTGGCTTTTCTTTCTGCAATCTCAGCATCCGCTGTCAGCTTTGAAGCTCTGCAACAAAATGAATTATTCCTATAATCAAACTTGGGTTTATTTAATAATATCTTCTTTAAAAACTTCTTCTTATAAGTGAACTAATGAACCGGTGAGGAAAACAGTGAAATAACCAGTGAGTGGGCACATGTTCAGTAAAATGATGTTATTTTAATATATATCAATATATTGCTCTTTACTGTAAAACATTTTATAGTTATGTAGCCTTTATAGTCTTTTCATACCTGCATGTGATAAAAAAAAGAGCCCTAAGAAAGGCAAGGATGAAGGGATCTGTAAGTCTAACTGACTCTCACCAAGCTGTGGCGGTGCCATTATTCATATTTTCATTCCATTTTGGCCCTCCATGAAGGAATTATGACCACTTCTGCCTGCTCCAGCAGAAGGTTTGACCAATCCGTTCTGCCCCCGTAGAAATTTCGCACCATTAGGCCAAAAGTTCAAGCAAACCCACACCCACCCCATCATTAATTCTACTGCCAGCTCCAGTTGAAAGTTTGGCCAATTTCTCTGGCTCCAATGGAAAGTTTAATCGATCCCACTCACTCCCATAAAAGTTTCAACTGTAAAGTTTACCCACTCCCACCCAATTCCACAGAGGATTTCACCAATCCTGCCTACTCCACATAAATATTTACCAATCCCACCCACATCCCTAGAAGGTTTCACCAAACCAACCCACTCCCTTTAAGAGTTTGTCTAATCCCACCCACTTCCACAGAAGGTTTCACCAATCACATCTGCACCCATATAAATTTAACCAGTTCCTCACCATCCTGCAGATGTTTGAGCTATCCTGTCAACTCACCCTGCTCACTAATGCATTTAGTTTGATTTATCCCACCTGTTCCAGGAAAAGACGCCTTTATTTGTCACATATGCATATCCCAGCTTATTAAGGTAGTTGTGGTCAGAGCGCAGGGTCAACAATGATTACAGCTCTGCTGGAGCAGATAGGGTTAAGGGCCTTGCTCAACAACCAAATGCAGTAGCTAAACAGCACCGAGGCTTGAACGCCCAACCTTCTGATCAATAAACCAGAGCCTTAACCACTGAAGTCTTGTTATCGGAGGTTGCTTCTGTCTACAATATTTGTGAACATACTTGGTTATTTTTTTTCTCACATTGTAAGAAATTAGTCATATGTTTGTGACCAGGATAAAGCAGTTCCTGAAGATGAATAAATGAGAACAGTAAATTCATCAGGGTTCACCACGTTAGCATCATATACACTCCAATGTTAATGAACGTGGCCTTTGTTTTCCTTTTCAAGCTTCATAACTGAACATTTACTCTCACCTGCTTAGAAAGTGGACTAAATTGTTCAATCTTAATAATAAAAATGTTCTTTAAGCATTCTTTGGTTAATTAATGGTTTAATCATCGTGACATTGTTGTACCTTCTGTGAAAGAATTAGCATTTCTGATTCACTTCCTTATACCTAAGCTAAAGCCGTTACTAAACTGAAACACACATCAGTGGCTAGTTTGTAAGTAATACCATGATTACTGAATCCTGGCATAAGCAAGAAGTTTAAATATAATAATGTGTTTCTAAAAGGTGCTGGCGAGCCAAAAATTGAAGCCTTTCCCTGACACTCATCAGATGTGACAGCTTGATGAATTACAGCGAGCAAGAGAATTAGCATGCAGATAATCAGGCTGTCTAAACAGGAGAGGAATATTATGTTTTTAAAGTGTTTAAAACTTCCTTTAAAGGAAGCTTGTTAATGGCTCATAAGACCGTCCCCTGAGACCACATTACCCAGGAGGAAGCTCTGTGTTTGCAGAGGACCAGTACTCTTTCAGCCTGCTAAGCATTCTGGCAAGGAAATTCAGACACTTCAAATAAATAGATCATTTTTCGGAGAGCCCTGCGACTGGTGAAGTTCACCTCCTTTGTGCTGCTTGTTAAAGGATTCTGTTTTATTGGCAGAATAAACAGAGTTTAAGTTAGTAATGAAGGCAAATAATGAAAACTCTCTGCTCCTGACCACACACCAGACAGGAAAAAGAAATCACGTCTAATCAGGTGTTGCCATTAATCATGATTTTTTTTTTTTTGCATTGGAGGGTCACCCTTCATTTAACATGACCCAGCATGCAGGGGGAAAATGACTGCTCCAACCCGACTGGTGACACTTTTTTGATAAATGATCGGAAAACACAGGCTGCCGTGTATACACCCCGCCCTGGCTAACCATACTAGTTTCATGAAAAGACGCATGGCCCAGTGGCCCATCTGGACATTCCTTTTTTTTTTTTGGCAGCCAGACCTCTCAGGGTCAGTTCACAGGACCTGTGAGTGGCCCCCTCCATGTATGATCCTTTTATCTGAATATGTAGCCACTCACTTCCTGTGTTGAAGGGTTTGGAGAGCATGGCCCAGAGGCTTTCACACCTGTCAGCGCTTTGCAAGGTTTATTAGTTGAGAAAAGATGATGATGGCACGAACCGACCCCCTCACCTTTAACCTTCAAGTTCCTTCTCCACTCGGAGTATTAATGGCACGTGTTTTATAGTGAGAGCACCCTGGCTACATTACAGTCTGAACCAGGAACCTTGTTAACGGCTCCAACTGCATTTGTCCTGTGTTGTGAAATAAGGAGGAATTACACTGTTATCATCGCTGCATAATAGAGTTTGCATCGCCTGGCTGACTAGTCGACTAGTCTGAACGACGGGACAAATAGTGCAGCAAAATATTTCAGGCTGTATGAACCCAATTCTACAGGCAACTACATACTGTGCAAGCTATGGGTTGTGTATCACTATCTAACTCAGTTCAACGTGGTGGGAAAACCTCCCTGGCATCATGTCCTGTATTTTTAACCCAGCTGGTTATGCTGCATGCTCTCAGTTTTAATTAGAAGTTCAAATACTTCAGCTAAGAAGAAGGTCCTGTCCTTAAATAGTTGAATATGATACACAGATTTATTATTTTGTACACGTGCTTCACCAATTTCTTTCATTTTAATTTGTCGGATATTTACGGCTTTATTTCAAGCGCGATTTCATGTGTTGCTTTAACCATGGACTGATTTTTAATTACCGGTCGACTAGTAACAATTAATAGAGGTCATACAACCTCTACTGCCTAATGAACCGAATGAGGTCAAACACCATTTTATTTAGGAATTCCTCCACAGATCGCTCCTCATGCATTAATAACGCTCTCGGTGCTTGCTTGCTCGTCATCCTCCTGTCACAGCATGAAAGACTTTAATCTCTTTGGTGCACATCTCTTCATTGCGCCCACCTCCTCTTTCGCCACTGCCCCTCTTTCTTGCCATTGTTCTCGCTTTCCCTTTCCTTCTCACCTCCGTGCTTTCTCAGCCATCCGCCTCATTCAGAAAAGAAGTCCTTTCGTGAGGTTGGGGAGAATTCGTGAGATCTATGCCTGAAGGCCACCCGTGACAGCCCCTCTCTCGCCTGCGTTCTCCACAGCTTAAGACTCTTTTTTTGGCAGGTAAAGATTAGTAAAGGGCTCTTGGCAACAAAGCATTCAATCAGTTCCAAGTAGCATGGTATCAAATGTGGCCTCCTCCCTCCCTCACATTCTGGAGAGCTAGTCTTTCTTTCTTCTCATCTCTCTCTCTCTCTCTCTCTATCTATCTATTTTTTTTTTTTTTTTCAGATCACCCTCTCTTTTTCCCGGCTGCACTGAGTGGCCTTTGAAAAGAGCCTCCTCTGTTCCTGTGTCTCTTGTCAATCAGGGAAAGGCAGGAAACGAGGCTGCTTTGTAGGATTAATTAATAACAGGAGCTGGTCAGTGCACAAGAGGGGCTGTAATTGCTACTCTGTAGACGATGAGGAAAGAAAGTTTGGGTTGCATTTTTTTCTTTGTCTTTTTTTTTTTTTTTGAGAAGCGGGGAGATTCTGAGGAGGGGAAGGGACTTTGAACTGAAGAGCCAGGGTGCCCCTGGATTAAAGCGAGATGCAAGAAGGAGGGGGGGCTTTGAAGTCTGCCAAGAGGTCTAAAAGAAGAAATAAAGTTGGGTGGTATAAAAATCTGGCTGGCAACATCAAAAGCTCTTATCGCCCACTCTCACCTGTTGACACCCAAGGGTGAGGGCGCTAGATGCGACGGCACGGCCGCGTTAAGCTGCATCGAGCCTGATGGTGCTCTATGCCTCTCATTCTCTTTCTCTCTTTTTAATCCTATTTCTATCTCTTATGCTCTTTTATACATAAGCCAGCACTATACAAACAATTTAAATGTCATTGAAAAGTGTACAAGTCTTCAGATCAATCAGTATTATTTTTTTCTTATTAACGAAATCCTTTTCCTTTAGTTCACCCGTCCTCCTTAACCATGCTACTAAGGCTGTGTTTCGTAGACGTATTTATAAATGTACCGTCACGACGGTGCGTAAAATTCCCCACGCTGTTTAAAATGTAGCCCGTGTAGTTATCTTTAATTGAGGAAGTTTACCCCGCAAAGGTAACACGCATGCAGAGTGCATTCGGATATTTCATCCGAAATGAACGTACCTCGTGTTTTACTCTTTCTCCGAGGTTATGATTAGCTGTTATATCTTTAATGATAATATATCTATCTTTAATTATATCTTTAATTATAATTTACATCTGCATCACTAACTACAGACGAATTATCATGTATCTGTGATCTGTATTACAGGGCAAATAATGTGTAATATGGAAATGAGCTATTAATTATAAGATGTGCTTGTTTTAACAATACCACTTTCATGATTGAACTGGCTCATAATTACTATTAAAAATAACACCTTCCCTGCCATAATCACCATCACGCTAGATCAATATTACAGTAGGATGAGGGTTACGGGGTTAAGTGAGGTTAGCATGAGCCGACGCCAAGAAAAAGCTGAAATAATATTTTGGTACAGGATGTTATAGGACTTGTGGTTAATATTATACCAATCCTGGTTAGTGTCTTTATGGGCTGCATTTAGTACTTAGTGTATTAGTGATACAGAAAGGTGACTTTCAGGAAATGGGTCCTGTATAATTATTAACCTTTTTCACCAATCCAAATTCCCGTGGGTTGTTTTGCTGAGTGTTCCAGGTATCACTGTGAAATGTTGTCGTTTCAACATCTTTAGAACGTGCTACAGTGGAACTGGAAATATTCCCAGGAAAGTTCTGGAAGTACTGAGCAGGAATCCAGTTCTCATGCACAATAAAATGTACTCACCGGACATTTTACAGTAACTGCCATAAGGATTGCCAGTAAAGTACTGTAAAGAATTACAGTAAACATTTAATCCATATATTATCAAAGAATGCAGTGAAGGTTAATGTTCTCAAGGATACAATCATAGTAGGAGGCGCTGGGATTTAAACACGTGGCCTTCTGAGCTGTAACTCAATGCCTTAAATCAGGGGTGTCCAATCTTATCCAAAAAAAGGCTGGTTTGGCTTTTCATTCCTCACGAGAAGACGCCAAAATCAAGCTTCTGTTTAATTGGAAAGAAAACCAACACCCACATTGGTCCACTGCGGTTAAGATCGGACCCCTGTGTTAACCGCTAAAACTACACAACTACTTTTACTTCAGTGGCATCAGAGATTTAATATAAGCTAGTTATGGTTTCAAGTCTCAGCACCACCTCCAGTGTGTCATGGTTAAGTTCTTGAGCAAGAGCAGCATTTGGTAGAAATCTTTATCTAGGGCGACTTACATTTATCTCATTTACACAATTGAGCCCTTGAGGATTAAGGGTAGTTAAGGAAGGTTAAGGGTCAAGGGTCAGCTTGGTGGTACTGGAATAGTGGGAGCTAGAACCTTCTAATGAATAGTCCAACAACTTAACCCACTGAGATAGCAGTGTGTTCAGCACAGGAGTCTCCAGTATCAAATATAAATAACTTTTTTTAATTTTTATACAATCGTATGATATTAGAGTACTTTATTGTAAATATATTTATAATTGTAAAAATTAAAATGTAAATTCTTAAAGTACTTTATTGGCGTCCCTGTTACCAAGAAATTTCCAGTGTTGGGGCAATTTATTGTGTCTAGCCAACCTACTGGCATATTATTTTATTTATTTATTATTTTTTTTTTTTTTGAAGGAACCCCGATGGAATATGTGCATATGAACAGCAAGACTACCTGCTTCACCCCATAGTATAAGCCTGTGTGCATAATTGCCTTAAATCTTGCTTTGGGGAAAGTCTTTGAGTACATGAAACGGCCGTTAGGCTTCAAACTTTGTCTTTCCCCTGAGTTTATGCAAATCTATGAGAGTTCACAACTAGTGATTCTGCTGATCAGGCCGTTTTACAGGATCCTGCATAAACAATAGTCCTCAGCAACTCTGCGATTATATTTTAATTACTATTCACACGAAACATGCCGGCTTTTTTTGTTATTAACGTCGTTTTTTTTTTTAAATCCTCACTGTTCATGTACATTCCGCTTTAAGGATGTCCGCCCTTACACACACTTTCATCCACCGCACTCAGTATATGAATGAGCTGTAGACGTAATACGACGTCACGCAATATTGTTCACACACAGAAAATCTCCCAAGCAGATATCTCCAAACATGCTGGCTGTGGATGGCAGCTGTTGCATGCTGATATTTAGAAATGTCACTGAGGTAGTGTCTCTAAAACCAACGATTATGTGCCATAGCTCCACAGGGGGGGTCGGGTCTCCATCTCTTGTCTTCATCACTGAGAAGGGATCGCAACGTAGAGATAGGAAACAATATAAACAGAATATATAGCTTTATTTCTAATGGAGCATAGCAGTGGTGCAGCTGGCATGCCAAACAGCATGTGGGTGGTAATGTGTTACTCTTTACAAAGTATGTCAGTGACAGAAAAATCAGTTATTTGCATGTCAGAGCACACTGGAGTTCAGAAGCAAAAGGCAACTTCGGCATCTTTTATGCCGGTTTTACAGTAAGTAAGCCTTTCAAGGAAAAGTTTACTCGGGGAAAAATTGTGCGGGAGAAGAAAGCGTGGAGGTAAATCACACTTACGTTGGAGTAGAAACATATAAATGGTGCACCAAAACAGCAACCAAGTCACCCAGATAAAGCCCCGAACCCAAATTAGTGCTGCAAACACACACTGGCTCATCAACTGAAAAGAATTTTAAGGAAAAATAAAACACACACACGCACACACGCACACATATCAAAGCTGAGGCAAGACCCATATCTCATGCATATCTACCCGAGCGAGGTGTTCACTCATGGAGATCAGGCAGCCTTCTTATGCAGCACAGTGCTGAATGGCAGGGCCTTGATTTTATGCAACGCCTGTTAAAATTCAGCAATCCTCGAGGCTCATTCGTGCAACACTTTCGCCCATGTCTGGAGGACCCGTAATTGTGCACACACATCAATTATGGATCGGCCTCAGGTCTCACTCATATTACAACCCCCCCCTTCTTCCAGACCTCGTCCTCCAATCAGGCTCCCTGGGTGCTTTTTTTGGAGACGTTTGATTACAGGTGTTGTAAAGGCGGCCTTGTTAGGCCTCTTTTTCTTTTACTGGATGGAGGGAATCCTCAATCCGGTTTGGATAAAGGGAAAGAGGTGTGGGGTAAAAAGAGGAAAAGGGGGGGCAAGGGAGGTCGTCTAGGGCTGCCCGAGTCGGCCATCACATCTAGCTAACAATTTCTGTCAGGTCCCGAGAGGCCAGCTAATGAGGCCCGCCGACACAGCCGAAGGCGAGAGCCACTGGAGTGAGAAGCCTGATCGGCACCTAGCGTGGCCTTGCAATAATTAATCAGACCCTGCTTCTTTCTTTCTCTTTCTTTCTCTCTCTCTCTGTCTCTCTCTCTCACACACTCACACACACACACACACACACACATACATACTCCCTCTCCGTCCTTCTCTTTTCACCCATGCTTATTCACCTTCACTCTCTTTTCAGCCCCATTGTTCTCTGCACCTCTCTTTCTGTCTTTTGTGAGCGTGCAGGTATGCCTGTCTTTCCTTCAAAGAGCCATGATGACATCACTCCTTCATTCCCACCCACATCACATACTGTCAAAGTGATCGAGACAAGGGTGACTCAGAGCCTGACCCACACTGACTCACAAACCACTCACAAAGGAGTCCTCTGAGCCCGATTGTATGGAGTTGTTAAAGATATCTCTCTATCTCTGTTTCTCCATCATGCCTCTCATTGCAAAGAGCATAGAGACAGACAGAGAGAGAGATACAGACAGAGAGAGAGAGAGAGAAAGAGAGAGTTTCTCCCAGCAGCTGAGTCAGCCTAAGGCACAGTCTGACCCACGTACTGCAAAGGTGAGCCTCTGTGTTTTTCTCCGACTCGAGACAAATGCCCCCAGAAGCAATATTTTTCTCCCTTCACATCTCTGTTTTTCATCAGTTATTGTTCTCTCTCTCTCTCTCTCTCTCTCTCTCTCTTTCTCCATTTTCTTTTTTTTTTCCTGCAGGGTGCGAGTCCTCTGTTCCTCTTCTCTCTGCCCTACATAGATAGAATGGACATTTAGATAAATAGATGGAAGAGAGTAGGTGTAGGAGTGCAGTTGGGGACAGGAAGATTAAAGGTCAGGATGTGAGGTCAAGTTTATGACCCACCTGGATCAAGCAAGTTGACCTTTCACCTCAGCCGCTTGTGGAGCTGGTTTCTCTAAAATGCCTTAAAGACATGTTTTAAGTAAGTGTACATTGAAAAAAAGGAGTATAGGTGAGATTTACTGTAGTTGGAGTTCTTTAAAAAGACACTTAAAGCAATGCTCCAAGTTTTAAACTAGTCAAGAAACTGAGCAATTTCTTTCTTTCTTTCTTTCTTTCTTCCTTTCTTTCTTTCTTTCTTGCTTTTGGTTTTATATATGCTGTATTTTGAAACAAATAAGCAATGTTGCAGTAACTAGTTAATTATTAATTAATATTTAATTTAATAATAATAATAATAATAATAATAAATAATAATAATAATAATAATAATAATAATAATAAATGTAAATTTAGTCAT
>JAOTRN010000012.1:1492630-1504451 GCA_028566695.1 Bagroides melapterus
TCCTGAGGTTTACCTGCATATTACCCGATGTTGATTCAACAGGTTCTTTATGTCATATCTTTATCTAACATAATAAAAATGTTAGATAAAGATATGACATACGGACAGGCCTAAGATCTCAGAAATACACTGAGAATAATTGCATTACCTCACCTCTGTATGGTAAAATAATTCAGTGCAGCCTATATATGGTTCATCGGGCTGTTTTCACACTTCTGGGTTTCGCTGCAGGGTAACTTACATCTAAATCATAACATTAACCAAGTTTATGGATAAGAGATAATATAGCTTACAGTTGTTTTAAAAAATGTTTACCACTACTCTGTTCATTGACAATGGGCAGAACAAGCAAAAAAGCATTGAATATGGTGATACTGTCAGCTAGGCAATTTCCATGTTTGTTTTACCTGTCGGTATCTAAGAGGGCGAGAACTTGACAAAGAACAGATGTTCATCCTTTGGAGTGGACAGATGCTAGAAAAGTTTCCCTGCACACTTTCTTCTTTTTATACTATACTGTGTATACAGCATTTTAAATAAAGTGTGGTTGAATGAACAGTGATGCATGTGATTGTAAATGTTTTCAAAATGATCTATTATAGTTTTATAAGGCATTTTGAGAGTTTATGAATACACAAAAATTATAAACACTGTGAAAACGCTTTTATTAATATATCCTTTGTAGAAATTTTTATTAATTATTAAATGTGTTGTTATTTTTATGCATTAGTTTTAAATTGTTGTAACTATCACAGTAATTAATAACTATTACGACATCCTGCTGTGAGATGAGTAACTGCCAATGGTTAAGTTTTATCCTCCCGTGTTGGTTGTTGTGCACGTGCGCTTTTTGACACCTCGCGCTTTCCATAACTACCTCAGTAAAGTTTTAGCTACCTTGCTAAACGCAAGTTGCATGAAGCAAACAAGCTTCTTTAATACAGGTGTGTTTATTCTAAAGCATACATATTTTAAAGATGAAATGTGGAGTTTATGGTTATCAGTCACAACACCAGGGATATTTGGTTGTATTTTAATCGACCGTTTTTACGCAGCTCCGCTACATTTAAATCGGTTTATGATGCTACATGTTATATGCTAATTTTGGCGCCAATTTCAAATGAGGACGCTGACAGGCTAGGCTAGCAGGTAAATATTTTCAATATCTGTGATTTCTCTTCATTTACGTGCAGATGCCAAGCACACCTGTACGCTCAGGTATGAAGTAGTATGTTTATTATAATTGTAATGAAGTTTTTTATTATTATAAAGGAAAAATAAATTCAGTGATTTTAAACTGCTCCACTGCCTTATTATATTTTTTCTTTCTTGTTTTGTCATGATTAGGCCTTAATTTTCTAATGATCTCTGCATTTACCCCATTGTGAATACGTTAATACGTGGATTATTAAAACTTTAAGCCTATATTCTCATAAATACTGTCAATTGTTTTGTCTCTGATTTATTAGATGATCGTTTTGTATTAATTTATAGTTCTGTGATATAAGAGCTTGCAGACGCTTGCTTTTCTCTTCCCGCTTATATTGCAGCTATATACAATATACTTGTGTTTTCAGAAACAGCGGCGGAGTGTCGGACACTTCTTCTCCTCCTCCTCAGGACCTCCTTCTCAGTTATCAATCACATGAGTAAAAGTAAAAGCTCATGCGATCATCCATGTTGCTGCAATATTGAGATTTTGCTGCCTCTAGAATATGTTCTTATGCTGAGATCATGCGAAAAATTAAGTCATTATCACGACAAAATAAGAGAGAAATAATATAATAATGCATGGCCACTTAAGACTTCTGGAGCTCCACTGTTTGATGATACACCATTTTGTACACTCTGTGTAGTTTAGGTTGCCCTATTCTTCTTATTTTTTCTTCTTCTTCTAATTATTATTATTATTATTATTATTATTATTATTATTATGAACAGATGTTCATCCTGTGGAGTGGATAATATCTGACTTGGTACTATGGATCATAACTATGTGGCTAATGTTTATTTACTTACAGTTGTATTTAGAGTTACTTGTTAGACAACTAATGCAGCCAACAAACAGAATATATTGTATTCTTTTTTTAGTGGAATGATAATATTAATGTAGCTTCCTTTAATGTATCTGTTGTGTGCTATCCATTAGTCTGCTTCATACTACGTTACTAGTTTCACACTACTCAAATCTGACAATGCATTCTAAGCTATACAATGTGTGTAGTTTGTCATATGCAACTTTTTTTGTAAACACATTAAGTTAAAAAAAAAAATGCTAATAACATTCGTATTTTTATAGGTGGACTAAATGATGCCCTGCCTACAGGAAGACTGAAAAAAGTACATTTTCAATACAGACTCAGTGACTCCCTAACAACCTGCTAGACGCAGGAAAATTGCCACCTCTGGTTTGAGTTGAATGTAGAACATTTTTTGTTGTGTTTTACTGAAATGGGAAGATTTTTTAAGGTATGAAAGTATATTTTAAATTTCAGGTAATTAAGACGGAGAAATTGACGATATTGGTTACATTTAATGGTGTACTTGCAATTCTGTAAATTTGCATGCCATTTAATGAGAGTTTTAGATCATCGATCTGGCTGCATTATGTTTTATGGACTCACATGATACACACCACAGATGCACTGTAAGCTTTGTTGATGTGACCATCTCACTGTTGGCAAAAATCTTGCATTAATGTTTATTCAGCATAGATAAAGTCATCTACATTCCTTTTTTTTTCTCTCTCTCTATCACACATTCAGTCAAAGAACCAAATGAACCCATTTGAATTTATCACTCTTATTAATTCCTCCACTATCTTTATGGGTGGTGTTTATGATTTAAATGTTTTTGAATTATTTGGCTTTGCTAGGTCAGACCACAGTGAACTGCAGTGTCTTATTCAGAATTTTTACACCCGCAGGCACATTTTATTGGCTCTGGCAGGTACTTCACAATCAGTGTGTCTAGTGTTGTGACAGGAGGAACTTATTCTGCTCGGTTAGTCTGGTTTCAAGACTTGAATATAGGTCTGAAAAGGTTATAGCACATGTGGAACTGTCTGAGAAAGAAATAACCCAGTGCTATTTTACAGAGCCTTGTAGCCTTCCCACACTGTAGGATATTGGCATAGACATTTTTTTCTCGCACTGCTCTCTCTCTCTGTGTGCTGTGTCAGGGTTAAATCTTTCTCTGAAGGCTGAAGGAGAGAGCACAAAGCACTGTGGAAAATCTTCCACTCGTCCTCTAAACTGGATCAGTCAGCAAATCCCGTGCCTGCAAGCTAAGGAGGAAAGGAGAAGTGTGTGTGTGTGTGCACGCTTACATTTGAGTGTGCGCGCCCGTGCGTGTATGCTCTTTCATTCCTTCCTTCTTCCCCAGGTGCAAAAGCAGACAGTTGGTCCGCTCCCTTGTACCCTCAGAGCTCAGCAGGGCAGCAGCGAGGGCCAGAGCTTCAAAGCAGCAGGAGGGAGAGATGGGTGTGTATACATGTTTGTGTGTGTGTTTGAGGAGTTAAGGAATTACAGGTGGCTACAGTCAACCGTGTGGGACATTCAGGGAGAGGTCAGGGTCAGTGATCTCTTTGAGAACAGCCCTTAAAGAAATGCATTCACCTTTGACACTCATATGCTAATGCTAATCATGCTAATATGAAAGTGGCTGAATGTGTGTTCTCACCTTTCTGCTTACTCCAGACAAACATCCACCATGTGCTCAGGGGCAGGAGAAAGGTGTAAACTCACTTTAACATTTTAACATTAGTTACATAGTACACAATACATAGTGGGGTTTTTTTGTTGTTGATTGTTTGTTTGTTTTTTATAGTCAGACACACTGCAGTTCATCAACGTGATTGATTTGAACATAAAAGTAGTAATACTATTAGCTATTAGTAATTCATACTATTCTAATGGATCTGAATTAACCATTAACAACAAGGACAAACAATCTGTAATATGTAATCTGTAAATGTAATATGCTTATATATTTAACCAGCTGCACTATTGGAACACTACTGATGGATAAGATCTCTGTGTAAAGAATATTTCAGTAGGTCCTCTGGTGATTTGGGGTTTTGGGTTAACGTGGCTTTCCTGCTGAGATGATTGAAATTAACTGCTTTGAGTTCATGCATCCAAGCCAGAGGTTTCTTGTATAGAGTTAAGAGTTTCCCTTTAAAAACAAGCACTCACTTTAAACCACCACCAAAAATTCATGGGTGAATAAAATTAAGAATGCAAATTTTTTTTTGTAGAATTCTTGGACCTTGGAAGTTGAACCTTGGATTAATGTAACGTAACATTTGGACTAGTTAATCTCAGAATACAGCCAATTCCAGGCAAATTTTGTTTTTAACTTCTTACTTACTGTGCTTAATCCTTTAGTGTAAGTGGACAGAACAGTGCTAAACAGTGTAGCGCACTAACGACCCAGGTCAGGGATAGCAGCTGGTTTGCTAGTGTCTGTGAAAGCAGCTAAAAGGGAGGCTTCGTTAACGTTATCTGGTTGCTGACAGCACACTGGTAAAATTATCATTATGAAGCATGAAGAGCCTGACTCACTCTCAGCTACTAATTAATTGCAGGTTCGGTACAGATCAAGGGACTTAGAGAGAGTGAGGAGGCGGATGACACGCAGGATACAGTGCACTGGTGGCAGAAGCACTCATGAGCAGAGAGAAACATGATGTGTTCAATGTGTGTGTGTGTGTACAGGAGCCGCAGTGTACAGTCATGGACTGGGGAACGTTTATTGCAAGTTGTCCTTCAGACAACTTAACAAAGTCCTTAAACACAGCATTCTTGCACGCGTACACACATACAGTACACACACCCACATACTTTATTATATTCACACGGTGCAAAATCACAGCAATCAAAATGGCATCCTACTTTTGTCTTGATGAGAGGTGACAATATGAAGATTTAATCAAGGTTATAATAACACACTGTCTGATTAAAAGGACAGGCCATCAGCACACTCACTTCACCTTTTAATCACTTAGACAAACAAGCGGGACTCTCTCTGAGGTAATGGTACAAAAAACTTCTCTGTTGCATGGTAGATCCAATAATTCAAATCTCACAACTCAATTTAACTGACGAAAAGAGCAAAATATCAAATTTTTGTAATTCTCTTACACCCCAGAACATTTACGTTCTCTCTCTCTCTCTCTCTCTCTCTCTCTCTCTCTCTCTCTCTCTCTCTCTCTCTGAGAAACTACTACACACATTTAGTTTATTCTTCTTCCAAAATAGAAATAAGCTACTAAGTTAATCTAAACTGCTGTTGTGACCCTGATGAGGCAGTTGCCAAGGATGGAGGGATGAACCTTTTAAATGCATTGAAATTTCACGTTAAAGAACATGACCTTTTCTTTGTGTGCTTCTTTTCTTCTTATATGTATTTTTGTTTGTTTAGAACACTTTATCTGTTCGTTCCAAAAAGGTCCAAAAGGTTCTTATTAGGGGGAAAAAAGACACTTTCATTTGTGCTTTCATTTCTTTTTTATTTTACTTATATCTTTCTGTAATGTCTGTCTGTCTGTATTTTCATGTGCTCGCTGGTGCTTGTTACCTGAAGGACGGAGCAGGGCAACTGAACGATGACATCACGTCAGCCTGAGTTCATTAGGGAGTCTGTCAATCAAAGGACAGATGAGGTAGAGAAGCAATCGCAGCAAGGCATCTGCAGGGTCAGTCAGGAACAGGTTCATTTTCTATTCATCCATCAGCGTATTTCTTTCCCTCCCTCCCTGAAACAATTTACAACACCAAAGCCTCTGTCCAGTCAACACTGCATTGCTTCTGGTGAAAAAAAAAACTATCAAAATGAGAAAAGATGAATATTTAATTCTAGATGGAAAGAATTGAATGACTCTAAAGAGGTTGTAGTGTTCTGTAACACAATTTATTGTTAATTTACATGGTTATTTAAACTTAAATATTTTAATGTTAAAATAATAAGGATTAATAAATATAATGACAATTTAAAGTTATTCTGAATATCAGTAAAGGTTGCGATAGATTAATGTTTTAATATGTCTAAATGAATTTATAAAAACGTATATAATAAGACTCTCTCGCCTCCCTCTCTTTCTCTCGCCCTCACTCCCTTCGAGCTGTCTCGGCTTGTTATGTATTCTCTTTGAGGTACTGTGTCTGACAGTAGGATGGCTCCTACTTGATATGTGGTGCACGCATTAATTTAGTTGTTGGGTTCCTGCGTATGTCAGCACAGAGCTTCATTAACGCTGTTTGTTTTATTACAAAAGCAAAGACAATGCACAAAAATGAAAAAATGAAAGTAGCAAGGCTAAGAGGTTGATGACTGGAAATAAATGACCACACATTCTTATCACAAGAGCATCTGTTGAATTCAGGCCCAAATCTACATGTTAAAAAAAAGAAATAAAAAAGGATGAAATTAATTAACAGTCTAAAAAAAACTAAAATGTGATCATGTAATAGTCACAAATTGGGGGGGTGGGGAATGGATTATATAAAACAGTGATGTGTCACGATGAATGATGACACAATCTTACTTACTTTTATATTCCACATGTGAAAAATGTGGAGAAAATTAAGATGAGAATCATCTAAATACCACATGGATAAATTTCATGTGAAGTTTGTGTGACTTTTCTGTAAGAGGAGTTTATTTTAGTAAGAGAATGTGCCCATGGTTGACTAAATCAGTGGCCTAATAGTGAGTGAACACATGATCGAGCAAGATGGAGAAAGAAAGAGTGAGCGAGGGGAAGATGTGCTTTCATTCCAGGAGATGTCATGCTGTTGGGCTCGGCTGCCACCCCCTCCATGCTCATGCGTGCCAACCTCACGCCAGCAGCCTCTCCCCTCACCCGGCAGATGCTCCTCCATCCAGCCTAGCAGACAGGCATCACTGTGCCAACGCACACTCACCCGCCTGCGTGAGGAGAGGATGGCAAGGACAGATACAGCGGGGCACAGGCGCGCACAGCAATGCCAAATATAGCGCTAACTCCCACTATTCGTACAGAGAAACACATCCACGTTCTTTTCCTGCACTAACACCCCCGCAGGCTCTGGAATATTCCGTCTCCCATTATCCAGTAAGTGTGTGACATGTGAATTGTAATTAGTAGCTGTGGGGTGAGCAGAGAGCACTTGGGGGCTACATGAGAATGCCAAAAGGCTTTGGTCTTTCTCCAGATCTCCATGTTTGGTTTAACCACACCTCTGTTCAATGCTCCTCCCTTTTAGTGATATTCCAGACTCTTCTATTTCATCTATCCTTTCCCGTTGTTACCCTTACACACCTGTTACTGTAACTAGTTGGACCTAGAGTGGCCATACACTGCTATCTGCACTGAAACTAGACTTGACTGAGGATGGACACACACTTGCTTGTTTCAAAATCTGCACCTACTTTAGAATTGTTCCCCACATTTCCCACAAGCTCTCTACCAGCACATAGGTTTATTTTCAGCACCAAAATGCTGCCCTAAGGTCTACAAACTGGTGACACCTTGGGCTTTAATCATTTCGTTGCTATGACAAAAAAGAACACATTATTTTCACATACTGAAATAACTGTTGAACCTGATCTCACAATTCACATGATACAAATGACAAAAATTCATTGAGTGTAAGGATAAATGTAAAGGTCTTCATACTCTTCCTTTTGACTTCATTTGTATGAACTCACTCCCTCTATCTCTAATATCTGATTTGCATAATTGTTTCAGTTCTCAAAATGGGCAAAACATGAATGGCTACATAACAATTGATTAAAAAGATATTACAATTGTTGCCCTTCCTAGACTCTACAATTTGTAAAGAACATTATGTATAATTATTACTTTTTTTTTATTACTGTAGTGGACCCGACCGTGGTAGCTATGTTCTTTGTGGATGTTGTGTGAATGAAAGCTCATCTGTATTTTGAATTATGGATTTACTGGCACATTTGTACAGCGATAGCCACAGTCTCCCTAAATCGTGAGCCAAAACACCTGCTGTTTATTATAAAAGTTGAATGATATCACAGTGTGTCCTCTTAAAGGAAGCCAGCAATATTAACAGCTGGTTAGGTTATTAGTCATAGCAATGTTTATGTTCTGCTTATAGCCACTGATGAGAACAGGTCATGGAAATTAATCTCGATAAATGTGTTCTATGGTTAATGCATCACTGGCAAGTTTTGAGCGAGACATGCGTGCAGCCATTACTGACATCGGCGTTTCCAACATTTATTCATTTGTTTAGCTAATTTGGAATTCAACATTTAGTACATAATCTGAATCGTATTATACAAACTTTAGGACAAATTACAAAATTCACTCAGCTTTGCTTTCTGATATTTTTCCTCCCCACGTTTTCAATACATATATACATGCCTTCAAAGTGCATATAGACTCTGAGGAACTGGGTCATTCAGAATAGCAAAGGAAGCCTACCATGTTATAACTGTATGACCTGTATGTTTAAAAAAAGTTCTATTCATTTGCTGTTATTTTTCTAGATGCTCTCTAGACTTATTACTGCACCTAATGGTCAACAATAGGAACTACAACAAACACCAGTAGAGGCCCACTGGGGAGGAAATCGTGCTGCACCATACTGGGAACAGGGAGCAGGGGACAGGACAGATGATGGCTGGACAGTATGTTTTTTTTTTGTTTTGTTAAATAAACACTCATTTTTTGTTTATAGCAAGTCATCACAATTAAAGCTTATAACTTTAACAAGCAAAGGCAGACAGTGTTATCTATGATTAACAGAACTATATTGTTTTAAGATACAGCATATTGCATACTTTGTGATTATTTCTGTACGTCACAGTTACCTTTGCAAAGAGAAAGAAGGAAACACGTCTCTCCCTTTTCCAGGTTTTGTAGCTGGATTGGAAATTTTTTTCCAGACTGTGTGCTGCATTGACTGACTATTAGAGGTTTACCCTAAAACTTCACTAGATTGTAGCCAATAGTATAAATATAGGGTGATAGCCTCTTAACTTTATTTCCTTTGAGTCTTTGTCATTATTGATGTCGTCTTGCCGCACCAAAATTTATGGTCACGAGCTCTGCTGCCGTCGTGGCAGAACAAACTGATTAGAAAATCTTCTACATTTTTAATCCAGACCTTCGTAGTGGGTTGTGGGATTTTTACTGTAGGTTATTAAAGCAATGCCAAAATAGTTTTCTTTCATTTTTGTCAGGTGTGTTTGGTCTTCCAAAAAAACATAATTAATATGTTTTTGTGTGTGAACCTAGAAAGTATAGCATAGTTAATGGTATACATATTTATGATTTTCTTCAAGTGTATCATCATACCAGGCCATGGTTGCATAGAAGTACACACTCACATGAGTAGAGGAGGTGTGTGTGTATTTAAGCCCCACAAAAGCTTAGGCAGGGGCCACTGTTATCGATAACCCTGCGGTGAGCTCTGCAGCATGGCATTGTGAGTCCAGACTTCAGGGACTACAGATAATGGTGCAATGCCGGTGCTTAAATCTCAGTGAACCAAAGCCGGGCAAGTAATTAGCACTGCAGATCCACACAGGAGGTGCTAATCAGAGCTAATGCCGATTCTCTCGGCCACGGCTAACCCACTAACCCCTCGGCTGTCCTCCATTCAGCTTCGCTCCATAGAGCTGAGCAACACCAGAACAGTGTTGGGCCCTATGTTTCCTCAAAGAGAGAGAGAGAGGGCGAAAAAAGGATAGGATTCTCATTTAGCTGTTGTGTCGAAGGACAAAGATGGTACTCTGTCCTGTCATTGAAGGTTCATTAGAAGAACAATAGTGGCCTGGCGATTTCATTAGCAGAGGTTAATAAGCAGGACTGGGGCAATTCATTACCCGCGTTGCTCTCTATGTTGTGGGTAGAGAGGGCCAAGAGTTCAGAGCTTCTTCTTGCTTCTTTAACAGACATGATTCACACATTCACTCACATCATGTGGAGGCAATCCAAACAAAATTAAGCTGCACAAAGACTTTCTTCAAAATTTAACACAAAAGGATCTGCAATCTTTTTAAAGATTGATATAGACACAATTCTAGTTAATGTATGGGTTGCCACTTTCTGTCAGTTCCTCAGTACGGGTTGTTGTTGACACTGAATAGCGTTGTTAAATGCAAAATAAAAATGATAGACAGGTATAGTACAAGGATATGATATACCCAGCGTAGCCAGAACAAACAGCAGAACGAAGGAAATGAGTTATAACACGCAAGGAAAACATCTCCTTCAGCTCTCGCTAACATCTCTACTGACAAAAACACCGGGTGTGAAGATGCTCCCACACACTCTGGCAAGACCAAGGTGGCTGCATTAGCCCAGATGTTCTGGTAGACTGTCTGTACTTCATTTTTTCAATGTACACACACACACACACATACATAGTTCATGTCATTTCCTTTAGGCAGATTATGCAGGCAGCCAGCAAAGGAAAGAGTAATGGGCTGATACAAGTTCTCAGAAACAACACACACACAGAGACAGCTGTCACAGTGTTACTACTGTCAGGAAAAGAAATGATCAAAGTTCTGCATATAACCTGCTGTAGAAAATCATATTAATACTACAGCAATTACAGTCAATATGCAGTTATGTACAGTAATAAGTATAATGCCATGTGGGTGTGTAAATATTTCTGATTACTTTGGGACACCTTTAAAGGAGACTTTACGTTTCTGCAGAACGAACATTGATGATAACGGTTTCGTTTGCACTTTGCAATCATAGCACTAAGTGACACTTTAAAAATTATTGACCAGGATTTCAAAATCAGTTTTAAATTATTCAAGAGAGATCAAAACGTGAAGCAGCCAAGAAGCGCTAGAGAATTCTCTCGTGCTTCATCTTATTTTCTCTTCTTCTCTTCTTGGCCAATTGGCAAAAAATAAATAAATAAATAAATATCTCGTTTTACCATCAATGAATTTACTCTTTATTAGCTGTCTGAGCTCCCAACAATATACAGCAGGGGGAACAGATATGATGGATGGAAGGTCATTCGGTTTTCAGGATTTTTTGACTTTCAGAACTACTATTAGACTTAATTAGATAAGGATATTTATTACATGATAAATGGTTAAGTGATTCATTTAGAAATATAGTAATGCTACGGTTTAATCATTATCTGCAGTGTACACTATTAAAATAAAAATAAATAAATAGTGGTCTCAGCTTTGCTTTGTGGTGTTCATGTCTGCTTTTTTTTCCCCTTCTTCCTTTTTCTATTTCAGGAGACTCTGTCGAGCACCATCTCTCTACCTCTGTAACAACAACAAGTAATCCATTTTGACCCATTTTGAGAGAATGACCAAATTGGTGGACAATAACGTGACATCGACGACGATGATGGTGATGATGGTGGTGGTGGTGCTGAAGCTGGTGATGGTGTTAGTGATGCTGGCGGTGACGGGGCATTGTCACAAACGCACGCTGGGAGGTGAAGACAGGAACACCTACAACAGGTTCAAATAAGCATTTAAATCGATGTTGTATTTATTAGGTGAATAAACAGGAAAATCAATATTCTGCTGTGTAGGAAATAAGATGGTACTTGGAGATGGAATGAAAAGAATGCATTTGGTTTCCTTTATTGAAAGAGCGGAAGAAATCGGAAACGTTCTACAGTTGCACTTGAAACAAACTCTTTGTAATATCGGAGTTACATTATCTCAGTGCTCTCTTGAAAAGGTGTGTGTGGTGTGTACTGAGTAATGGTGTGTCATTACCATTTCTCTCGCTCTCTCTCTCTCTCTCTCTCTCTCTCTACCTATCTCTAGCTCTCTGTCCATTCAGGACCTGAGAAAGTGATTGTGT
>JAOTRN010000012.1:1504551-1517500 GCA_028566695.1 Bagroides melapterus
CTCTCTCTCTCTCTCTCTCTCTCTCTCTACCTATCTCTAGCTCTCTGTCCATTCAGGACCTGAGAAAGTGATTGTGTGCATGTTATGTCATTTCCACCCTAGCCGGAGATGGCTTCTGTAATTTAGTTGTTTTAAAACAGCGGCGAGACGGGGCATTAGTATTCTCCTGATCTGTGTGGAAAGGTTGCTGCTTTACTAGCCGAATATCAATGATGTGGACACAGGGACACACAAACACGTGTGCACACACACTCAAGGACCTGAGATGGGGCTTTGATGGTGACAGCCAGGCTCGGTAATAATCGTGATGGCTTGAGATGTAAAAACCAGGCCATAAAAGGCTACGAATTTATCACAACCCAACACCATCATAGCTTTCACAACAACAAGAGAAAAAAAAAATCACAGGAGTCTGAAGATGTACTCTGATTCCTCTGCATTTACTGTAAAGCAAATCACGATTATGTCTTTTTCTCAAGTCTGTACCTCCCACAAGGCTTATTATTTAAAGTGTACCTGGAATCAAAATATTTCTGAGCTTCATTTGTCTGAGCATTAGTGTTCTAGACCCCAGTATGATACAATATCTGGAAAGAAGCTTGTTTTGGCAATATTCATTTATGACTTGAGAAAATGACCAATAATTTTTGGATGAAATCTAGGCAAAACATTGTGATTGTTCCGTTAAATGTTCTCTGTCTTGCCCTCCAGGGCAGGTCTTGCTCTACAGTAGCAGCACTTCAACCGTCGCTTTGATATGCGTGTGTGAGTTTTTCTATTCTGCTTTCTCTTTCCCTGTTATGGTATATTCTATATATTTTTGTTTTGTCTCAGAATTGAGAACCAAGAATCACAGAAATACAGAATGAGTGATAAATGAAGCGATGGAGGCTTTAGTTTGAGAGGCCAACTGCATACTTCAAGTGTTTTTACAGTACTTTTAGCATTGTGTGTGTGTGTGTGTGTGTGTGTGTCTTTCCAAAACTGTTGGTTCCCTAAAAAGAGCAGAAATGAGAAAAGGAGGGACGAGAAAAAAGAAAGAGAAGAGGTGAAAAGAACCCAGAGAGGGGGATAAAGAATTAGAGCATAAGAGAGAAAGAGAGAGGCTTTGTGTCAGGTGGCACTGAAGTGGACAGCTGCACTGTACAGGGCTGCCGTTAATTCCCCCCACCCCCCACCCCCCGATTCAACACGCATGCGCGTACACACACATTTATATAATGTGTGTGTGCATGCATGCAGCCTCTCTCTATACTACCATGAGTAATGGGTCACACAAATTTGAGCAGGCACGTAAACATACACACAAGAAGGTTTGTCTTAACATCCTTGTGAGAGCCTCCCGGTAAACTAATTATTAATGCAGCTACAAATAAACCTAGACCTGCCCGTCACTTCAGGTTTTTTTCTATGTTATAAAAAAGAGATATCTGGATATAAGTCATACTATGGACTTTTTGGGACATATTTCTCTCTCAAACACACACACATGCACACACACAAATGTATAGACACACTTTGACTGGTATTATCAGCTTCATAGGGTATTTGTCCTAGAAACACACCTGTTCTATCCAGAACGTACAAAAAAACGTTAATTTTTTTTCCAAACTTGGAAAAGTTCTATTCAGATCCCTTTGTGTTTGTGACAAATGACTAAACTCCCCCATGTGCACACAAACACATTCTTACACACATTTTGATTCTAAATGTAAATGTTGATCATACCTGTGTTTTTTTTTTTGTTTGTTTTTTTCCCCAGTGGTCTTTTTTTTTTTTTCTTCCATAGTGTCAGCGTATCATAGTGTGTAGGACAAGACAGGATGTACTACACTCCATCTCCACTCTCAAGTACCAGACAACACACACCACAAACCTACAGCTCCATCTAGTGACCACTACCTACGCTCTCTGGATTACTAATGAGTCCACCACTGAGAGTGCAGTGAGACTATCGGTGAGACGGGAAGAAAAGAGGGAGAAAGGAAGAATGATGCCTCTTATAAAAGTACAGCACTTTTCTCAGATATCATTAGACACAATTGATGGTAATGGATATGGCACGTAAGTCCCGGCTCTAGTAGTGTGTGTGTCTGTGTGTGTCTGTGTGTCCTGGTCCATAAGATATAGATTTAGGTGTTGTGTAGCATTAATAAATATAAATTAATGTCAATGGGAGGTCTTCATAAGTATAGCACAATGAACCTGTTTGTGTGTTAGAGAAAGAAAGCATTTTTGCTGTATATTTTAATGTCTACACATTTGTGTGGTGCCTTCTTTATTGTAGCAGAGATCTATAGCAGTGCATATTTGTGTGTTATGTATTACCCAGTGTGTGTGTGTGTGTGTGTGTGTGTGTGTGTCCCTCACCTCTTGGTAATGAAATCATGCGGGTCAGTGGGAGCAGACCAGCGTGGCATTCGCGCAGGTCACCCAACGGCTTGGAACTAAGCTGCTTTGACCAAGTTTGGTGCTTGTTGCCAAATACACACACACACACACACACATGCAAACATACATTCTGACACATCAGTACATGAAGAAATTCTAATGCAACTAAATACTTACAACACACTACAAATCACAAAAAAACATTTTTACATGATACAGTTTCACGCACGGTGTAGACACTTATTCAACTTTATTTCCTCAAACCATTCATATTTCATTCATTTCAGTTTTGTCTATAACACTCATTTAATTTCGCATAACAACGGAATTACAGAAAGTCCTGGAGAGTTTTGCATTGCTAATATAATTACTTGGTATCAGATGGGTTTAATAGCTACATTGCCTCACCAAACTTGCCCTAAAACGACTCTGAGCCCTCATATATGCAAAACATTCTTATTAATGTTTCATGAATATATATATATATATATTTTTTTTTCCATTCACTAATGTGGATGACAAAAAGCAATAAAAAACTTTCTTGTAATTTTGGGATTGATTGTGTTCTAGTGATATCAGCATGATGATGAATGCATGTCATATAAATGCTTAGCAGTGCCACTTAATATATTTTAGTAAAAAAAAAAAAAAAAAGATTATTAGTAGTATTGTTGCAATGAGCATGGAAATAGACAATAATGAAATGAATATACATAAGGAATATTCAAAAAATAATTAAAAATTGCATATTAAACAATACTCTTCCTTTACTTATATATTTTCTCTGTACTTAAAATTCCAAAATGTCCAAACTCAACAAGCTAACCCAACATTATTAAGCTCCACATGCAGAAAATTTAAAGCGCCCCTCTGTCTGTTCTGTCCCATGATCTACCACACCAAAGATATATAACATGCAACTTCTAGCAATTGTAACGCTTAACTATCAACAAGCTCATTTTCTTTTATAGATTGGACACACATAATAAAAACTCTCAGTGTATTACAAACTGCTTGAGCTCATAATGAACAAGAACGACGTTTGTGTTTGTTAGTTCTTCTCCAGTATGTAAATGCACTGTGCTGTCTTGCCGTAAGACTGTCGTAGGGGACGCAGGAATGAGATTACGTACACAGATATTGCAAATGCAATTGTCTCAACACGGCCGGGTGGCGGCTCGGAAATTGACTTTGTGATTATTCAGTTAGTGCGATAATTAAATATTGCACGCCCAAGGTTCCAAAAGCCACTGAACCACGAGGATATTTAACAGGGCTTGACACATGTTTGAAATAATGTTTATTTATCAATACAAATCTGAAGGGCCGTAAAGTGGAGCACCTAGACTGACTTCAGCTGCTGCTTAAGTTTGAGCACCAGAGCTTTATTCAATTACTGTTATTTAATAATGACCAGGCTTTCTGTAAAACCTGCATTCAGAATCAATGTGAATTTGCGATTGTTTATGATTGGAAAGAACCGTTACGCTTCAGTAACACTTCAGATTAATTTAAGAAATATATTTTACTTTTAATCTATACTAGTGTCTTTAGATCTGTCTGTCTATTTTCAGTTTACACTTTTATTAGAATTGTATAGCACTCTATAGTATATTTTTAATATACTATAGAGTGCTATAGTATATTGAAAAATATGCTATAGAGTATATTTTTAATATACTATAGCACTCTATAAGTATATTAAAAATATACTATAGAGTGCTATAATATATTTTTAATAAATAGTAGCTTAAAACGGTGTCTCTCATAGTGGGATCTGTGGACTGTCCCTGTTATGTTGAAATATAGCCAGTTCATTGTCTTTTTTTTTTTTTTTTTTTAAATACAGTGGGACACAGCACATGAGGGTGCAGTAGCAGCAGCAGCCCTACTTTCAATATTCTTTTAACCGCAACTTCTAAAATTATAATTATAATAATAATAATCTAGATAGCACACGTACTGTATGCTGATTAAAACATCATAAACGTGAAGTGTCTTTACTCATCGCTGGTGATATTGATGTTAATATAGTAGTTTTATAGTTATTAGCAGTTATCCAAATCTAATATCAAGACATTCCTAATATACATATTAGTCACTAATCCAACCCTCACCTCAGCTTGGACTCTAATGTGACCTGTCAGTAGAACGTTCATGAATAAAAAGCTCTCTTGTGCCGAAACAGCCAGATTATGATTGTACACATCTGAATAATGAGCCTAATATATGAATCAATTAAGTACCTAAAATAAATATGAATTAAGGAGGTCCATGGAATTAATTTTACAGTTAAAGGGGTACCCTGATGCAAAAAAAAAAAAATGGGGATCTTTTATCTTAATAACGAATTATTTCTGGCACTTTGTAATGACATTCTTAATAAACATTAAAGATGCTTTATAAATCATTAGAGGTCAGATTAGGAGTGCACAAAGAATTGTTAGGGTTTAATCAAATGATTTTAAACCAGTGTTCGAGTAACAAGAATATGGATTAGTTATGATTTTATACTTTACTGCAGTGTATATGGAAGAAATTGCAGATGTTTAGCTTGATGTCTGCTCGTGCCTTTTTTAAGGCATGCATTTCTCTTTCTTGCATGTGACAAACTCTGCATAAAAACACAGAGCCTTATGTATGAATTCATGAATGTATGTGTATTCAAATGTAAAACGATATGAACATATTTTATTCACCATATTTGCTACATGGGGGGGGACACCATGATATTGTAATTTGAGTCATTTTATCATTGCAAACACATGCAAAAATGTTAAGGTTAATACGTGGGAAAATTATAATGTTGTCCAATGTGAGCAGGTCTGAGCTGACACTCCAGGAATATAAGAGGAAGACAGCGAACTACAGGTGTTTACAAAGTTTCAGCCAACACAAGGAGGAAGCCTAGATCTCACCGACACTACGGAGATTAAGGTAGGAACGAAAAACTATTTTTTTAGACATCCCTTCTGTTGATGGCAAGCGTGACGTCTACTCGCTTAGAAAACAGCATTGATGTGAGGGTGAGTAACACAGATCTTTGGAAAGATTTTCTTTAACAGCACTAGGCTGGAAACTCGTGGATGTCTGCTTTTCCTGTCCATCTCTTGGAGTATTTTTTTTTTTTTGCATGATAACAGGGAATTGTGACAAAGTACTGTGCAAAATTTCACACAACCAAACCACTCAGTGTTACAGTTAGATTAGATTAGATTCAACTTTATTGTCATTGCACATAGTTACAAGGCAACGAAATGCAGTTAGCATCTAACCAGAAGTTACTCCAGTTACTCCTAATGGTAGAATTGGTTTAACTTTATTAGTATTTATAAAGCTGAAAACAGAAATGGCAACAGTATTAACAATGAGTTAGTGTTCATCAATAGAAATAAATCTAAATTGGTTCATTTTTGGAAACTAGTTATAAAATTTACAATTTGCATCAATCGGGCTCTTGTGAATTAGTGTCATGTGGACTTTAGATTTAAGGATAGTCCTTAATATAGAATTAAATAAATTGTCTAGCTTTATATACATTTTTTTCAAATAAATATGACTGAACTGAGTGAGTAAGAGACCGAGAGATGACAGAGACCCAGGACTACTGGTGTGTTGTGGAGCAATGTATTGAGAAAAAAAACAAAAACAAAACAATTAGAAATGAACTCTCATACAATATTCATCACTCGGTTACCCCTGGCATGACAAGCCATCATGCTTCCTCCCCCAACCACTATGATGTGGCTGCCACTTAAATCAAATTAGTAATTAGCAAATTGAATCAACAATTAGGGCAAAAAAAAAAAAAAAGAGCTACATGGAATTAATGTCAGTGCCGTCACTTTGTCAGGTTGTCAGTAAAAGTCCAAAAAAGCAACCGTTCCTGTGTGTTTGCCTTTTCGTCATGGTCTCAAAGCCCTCAAAGCCAAAGTTGGCACGCCTTTTACTGCCCGTGAATTTCCTCCTCAGACCCTCACTGTGCCTTCGCTCTCTTTCTCTTGTCACTCCTATCGGCGGTTCTCGCTACTCGAACATGTCAGAAGCGTCGCTGCTGGAAAAGTCCTCATTATGCAAATATACTTGTCGCAAGTCGGCTCGAATTTGAGCGACTTCACAGAAATTGTCGTCGAGAATTCAGCCTTCTACGTCACGCTCGATCTGATCAAACGTAAACGCTTGTTCTCGCAAAAGTTGCATGTCGTAAATGTTATTTTACATCAAGTAGCTTGCATACTGTATGTTAACCAAATTCTTGCATAATGCTACAATTAAATATTTGGCTCCTGAATAAATCCATTTCAATGGAATTCTTTCTAATAAAATATGGTAAGGAGTGCACGTTACTGTATATTTTAAACTCATTTTCCAGCACCTCACATGTTCAGCACAGAGAAACATGACAGCCTTTCCTGCAAGGGAACATTAATAATCGTGTTCCATTAAATGGCACGGTGAAAGACGGCGTGTGATGACAAAGTGAACTTCTCAAAGGGAAACATTCTCTCTCTCCTAGTTTTATATTTCTATTCAACAGATTAGTTATCGTCCTGGGCATGCACTCTGAACAGAATATTGACATGTGGCACAAAAGCAGATTGTATTTTAAAGCCCAAGGGTCAGTTATCTGATGTAAGGAAACAGCTCTGAGGTATAATTTAACATCTGCATTTCATCCTTAAACCTGCTTACTTCTGTTCTGAAACAAGACACTGACTGATGTTCCATTTTCGTATCCCAACTATCAAGATTATATCAACTGATTTTATATTATTTTTATTTGAGTTGATATTCCATTTGTGAACAGAATGAGGCTAATGTCTTCAGCGAGGATCGAAAATATGATCACGTCTAATAATTAGGCCAAAATAAGGACCATTAGAAGAAATCTTTTCTTACTCTGAATTCCGAATGGGACAGCTGTTCAAATGCAGCATTAAACACGTTTCCTTCTTATACTGCCTTCTCATAAATAAAAAAAATGAATACATAAATACATATTATGTTGAAGTGCCACAATAACAATAATCTGATGTCGTTTTGTATCAATGATGATATTCAACAAAATATCCTTTTTTTAAAAAAAAAACAAAAAATAGTTCTACACCTAACTGTTCTCTGCATCTTACGGGGCAGATATACTGACACCACAAATCCAGGGCTAAAATATAGAGTCAGAGTTAGTCCTCTGCCAGAGTCACCCCCCTCCAAAATAAAAAAAAAAAAAAACCTCCCAAAAATAAAAAAAAATGGAATAGAAAAAAAATGTTAGAGCTTATTTCAATATTCATGAATTTTCTATGAGCTCAGTTCGGCGGTTTCGATTAAGCATTAATTAGCAGCCAGGGGGGAAACCAAACAAAAATAAGGAGATGAATTGCTAATGAGTGTGGTCTGAATCCAGGCACGATGTTACAGCAGGTTTCACTGTGGTTCAGTTTTCCTGACCCAAAAAAAACCTGTCCTCAGATCAGTTATTCTAACTTTATTGTATTCTAGTAATATATATTACTAGATAAGTATATAGGTATTCAACAGCATTATTGTTTATTCTGAATTTCTTTTATATTCTTTTCTTTTATATATTTATTTTATAAATGACGCCACTGAAAGCTCATGCAGTGTTCCTTTTCCGTCTTTGTCAGCTGACTAAAATATAAAATACTAATACTATTAAATGTAATGTATTACTTATACTTATTTATAATGATAATAATCATAATCATGCAACTGAGTTTCTTTCTTTTCACTCCTGCATCATAATGTCCATTTTTTTTGTTTGTTTGTAGTTTAGTTAACTGTTCAGAATCTGACCACATTAAGATTATTTGTGAAATCATAAGAAATATTAAGTTTCCATAAATATATGAATTTCTTTTGCTCCTTTTTTCAACTCCAAAATGGGAAAAAAGAAAAGTCACATGTCAGTGTGAATATTAACAAATGGCATAATAAAAATACCGTTAAAATATTAACTATAGGAAATATTAAAATAGTTTCTCATAGTTCAGTTCATTATCAAAATATTAATCTCGCTTAACTTTTCTGATATCTGCCACTTGCCTGAAGGAGCGTGTTATTATGCAGCATCATTAATAAAAAGCATTATTCATTCGTTGTACTTTAATGCGTTTGCAAAACTTAAAATGTAAATGTCTGACATTCTTGTTTAAATGCAATGGTTTGATGAATATATTTGTAAATTGTGAGTAAACCACATAAGCATTTGGCATATCATTTTAATGCATCACTGTCACGAGCTCAACATGTCAAACAAAACAAAAATGTACGTTGTTATGTGATTTGCATGAATAATTATTCATTGCAAGAGTTAGATTTTGGAAATATTTACATTTTAATTGTAGAAGTGTTTTTTCTTTTTTAAAGAAACAGTTCTTGTATTGTACTGCAGGTGAGTAATGAAACACACCTTCTTTAAAATTATTCAATTCCATCACTACAGCTGTAAAAACAAAACAAACAGGGGGGAAAAACTGATCCTGGTTATCAGATCTTTATGTGTTTGGGAATGGGTTTAGCGACTTAGTGCCCAGTAAGAAATGGATAAATACTACAGGCAGAAAAATAAATGACATTGTTACTGTGGCATTAGCCTTAAGCCCAGCTATCCTATTTGAATTGTATTGCTGAATCATAATCAGGTATTTTAGGTAAGCAGAGCTCAGCTGTGAAAAGAAAAGCAGAGTTGTTGTTTCCCTCCTGCCTCTTTCTCCACTTCCTTTAAAATCTCTAAAGCTGTACATTGTGATGGACGTCCACGCTGCTGAAATCCTCAGCAAACACAGGATGCGTCTCCAGGCACTGGGGGAAAAGCCTAGCAAAAGGTGTCATTTATTTTGGATACTGTGAAAAGAAAACATGGTATATATGGAAATGTGTCTAACATTAACCATTTCAGAAAGAGATGACCTTAAAAACTTAGAATATATATAAAAATTTCCTTTTGTGCCTTTGTTTCTATTTAAATAGTACTGTAACTTTAGAGTTATTAAAAGAAAGGCTATATTTTTTCTAGTAGTCGAACAAAGGGTTAAAATAAACAGCCAAAAATTGTTGGTTTGTTTGTAATATTTACAGTGGAGGTTAGTTCTGTGACCTGCACAGATGGCACTGGCAGTCAAGCATCCTGCTTTAAATGTAGAGGAATAGTGAAAAAAAAAATACATTTTGTTTATAAATATTTATTATAATTAATATATATTTTTTAAATACTGAATTTAATAAAAATTAATCTGCAGCATTGATGAAGTGATTTTCCGATCGAAGTGAAGTTGTGTTGTAAAATGTATATATGTGTCTTTTTTTGAAATCAGTTCATCTCATTCTATCATACATTTTGAATCTGTCTTCTTCTGCAAATGCAAATTTAAGAAATAAAAGAAAAAGGTTTAGTTAAAAATCACAATAATGTAATAACTCACATATTTTTCTCTTTTAGGTCAAACACAAGGCCGTGATCATCTTCGATAACAATTGGCTACAAAACACACATCTTCCCCTCTATCCGCCCCTGGCATGGCCTCTCTCTTTCTCCTTCTCACAACCTATCACAATCCATTACCACAAATTAGGGCTCAATAAAATTGCTATTCAGAGATAATTAGCGGCTGGTTTTGTGTCCCGCGCTTCCACAGGGGTTGTTGTGCTCGGGGTCACAGGGCCTCGGCAGCTGGGGTAACGAAGGGTGACTCGAGTCATTCGGGCTGACCCTGCTATCCCGTAATCCCCCACAGTGCTCACACACACCAGACCCTCACCTGCCCAGACACCCAGCAGCTCCAAATTAAACAAATTATTTCAACCTTCTCCCCTCTGCTCCTCTCACACTTCCTCCCTCCTCTCTCAAAGGGGCACAAAAAAGCAGAGTAGCAGAGAAAGGCGGAACAATGAGCCGAGGACTGGCGATCATTAACAGGGTGAGCTAGTCTTTCGTTAATTAACACTTTCAGGATAACGCAAGGCTCCTATCTGCACGTTGGTGAAGGAGTGATTTTTTTTTCTCCCCCGTAGTGAGACAGTAGAGTATTTGCCTGTGTACAGTCAGGTGTAATTTGGAGCAAATTGTCAAGTTGTTCTGTATTATTTGCTGACCAGTTGAATAGTGCTGCTTTAATTCATAGAATTTCTCATCAATTATTTCAGTAACAGTCAGCATTCCTGCAACAATTAAAATTTTAATTACGCAATGTATAATAACCATAAAGAGCCTATAAATTATATCTAAAATTATATACTCACATATAAAATAATTACACATGAACAATTAAAATATTAGAAGCAAAATTTAGTAAAGAAACATTTATTATGAATAGCTAAATATTATCCAATGATCATATAATTAAAAATTATTATTATTATTATTATTATTATTATTATTATTATTATTATTATTATTTGTGAGTGTGCTGTTGTGTAGGTAGTAATTAAATGCTACAGAGGTTTCACAAGCCCTAATTTCCTAGCATGAGCAAAGACCATGAGGTAGGTCTGACGGAATGAAGGGGTAAGAGGAGGCAACACTTCTTTAACAGACTCCATATCTATGCTCCTCTGGGAGAAACAGGCCGGTGAGAGAGTGTCAGGTATAACAGGACATCTTGCCGGTAATGTCAGCACATGACAGTGTTAAATCATTGTTTAAAGGAAAAATGAGAGGAAGTAATCTGATACACTAGATCAGTCTCTCTCTGTCTCTTGTTGCAGTTTGTGTGGCTCTTGCCCTCGTGTACCTTCGCTCTAGACGACACCACACACAGTGGTCATTCTGCCTCGGTGCCTCGCAGGAATGTTTGCCCTGAACACAGCATGAGAGGAGACATTGGTGGTCAATAGGGCACAGTGCCACCCACAATCTAGCTATCCTGCCCGAGGGACAAAGACTCAAAGCACTATGGGTAACGTGAGGACCTCACACTACAACAGCCAGCACAGAGAGAAAGGTAAAAACAGAGAGAACGGGAGATGAGGGGCTTCTGAAGGGCAGCAAACAAACAAGTCACATTTTGCAGCTGATGAAAAGAAACCCCACACTGCTTTGAGAAACTACAAGCTACATTCAAGGACAAATGTGTGCATCTACAATAACAGTAAGCTTTCATTCTGCCTCGCTGACTGAGGTCTCTCTGACTTGCAAACAGAACAGCATGAGCATGCTGATCAGTAATTACACACTCACAAGCTTTCACACACACCGCCGAACTAAAGGGAACTCTCCAGAGAGCCTCAGCCACCCCGGGTTCACACTTTCCTTTAGTAAGCCGGTGCAGGCACAGGCCGCTTATGGACATTATTCATATGTTAAATGCCATCCACACAATGGCCATGTACGCTACTCCATAGGGTTGCCTCTGTTCTCCATGTCACCCGTCATTCCAGCGCTGCCTCCATTACTTATTTAAAAATGCATAAAGCACTTCGGCTGCCTTCACCTCAGTGAGGGTCAATCAATTTTGGGAACTTATTTTGGCATGGAGCGTTAATTATCCTGCCAAATTAAAGTGTGTTGCATTTTAGCTAATTATGAGTGCACTTTAAAGTTCGAAATATGCAAATTGCTATTCATCTTGCTCACCAATGTACTAATTTATGGCTTTTTAAAAATGTATATTCATACGGATAAATTCTCTTTCACTGTCTCCGTGGGTTGTGGGCCACATCAAAAATTATACATTCAGAATATTAAGATTCATATTTATTGGCAAGTCAAATCAACACAGAGTGTAATTTAGCAGGATGTAAAGTGTGATCAAATCAAGCATGATGTCCAAATGTGTGCTTTTTCAAATATATCTAAAATATGAAGAATTAATTTTACATTAACATGTGATACTAATGCTTTTTTTCTCTCTCTGCACCTGTCATGTTATGTCTCTTAGCAAATACTTGTCAAATTAAGCAGTCACATAAAGATGCAAACATGTTTTTCCATTTTCCTCATCATGCCATACAGTTGCCCCATTTTCCTTTACTTTTCAGAAATTACTCATACATTGTTAAGATTAGTAAATTCCTGGCTATTTTGACTTCTTTTGCTACATCTCATTTTCACTATTTATATTTACATCAATAACAAAAAAAAATTGTGTAACAATGTAAGCAGTATGCCACTCAGCTCCAGGGTAAGAGTGCATTAGAACATTATTTAGACTCCTGACTTTGGCACGCTAATAAGCCTGCTTTACACTTTCTGTTTTGCTGTCTTATAGCCACACCAACAATCTGTTTGTTTCCCAAGGAAAGAGAGAAAAACTGATTACATAAATATACATGAACCAACAGGCTCAGGAAAGCCATTTTAGGTACATACCCTCACTGGTGTATGCTACAAGACCCCATTGACTGAAAGATGCCTGGGAACCATCCAGCGTGTGACCTACTCCCCTTCCTAATGAGAGTTAATCTCAGCTACTTCCATCTGTGACCCTGCACTGTGGGCTACTGTGAATTTAAGTAACACTAAATACCACCAAGTGAGCCACATGTTGCCATCCTTCACATGGTGGCGTCACTGAACTGGAGATGGTCCAAACAGGTAGTA
>JAOTRN010000012.1:1648924-1664270 GCA_028566695.1 Bagroides melapterus
CAGTTAGTTCTCTAATGAGCTCTTGCTCAGTCTTCAGGCATTAACCTCTTAATGATTCCACATTAACCCAGAAGGAGAATCTCAAGGGTTAAAGGTTCACTCTTCCTCTTGTTCTCTCTTCATCTCTAGGTTCCACAGGCAACTGTCAGAGCCATGTCTGACCTTCCCACAGCCCGATGGCCACTCTGTGGCATCGTACCCACCACGGAGCACCAACCATTTTCCACGGGACAATCGGCCACAATACCACCGCCAAATGTCGGAGCCAGTGATCCCGCTTCCTCAACGGGGGTTTAAACAAGAGATGGTGGATCCCCGATACTCGGAACAGGGTGCCTCTAATATTGCAGGCAATCGTGTGACATCATTTCATCAGATGTCCATCAAACAAGAGCCCAGAGAATTTGGCATTGACTCTGGTGAGCATTGTATAGATGCATGCATCTCTCTCTCTCTTTCTCTCCGTCTCTCTCTCTCTCTCTCTCTCTCTCTCTCTCTCTCTCTCTCTCTCTCTCTATCTCTCATGCACAACATATGCTGACTGAATTGCATCTTCCATATTGCAGAGATCCAGAGCTGCCAGTCATCATTTAGGAAGACAGCAAACTTCTATCAACCCAACAATGAAGGTAAAGATTCATACATCGTCTCATAGAACATGAGATTCAATGGTTTTGGCCATAAGTTTAACATATTCTGGAACCATAATCATTCCTGGGAGATGTTCCAGGTTAATCTGAACCTCACGTTTCCTCCACGTGCAGGGTTCATGTATGACGGCGAGCCTCACCTCTATTACGAAGATGTTTGCGTGGTTCCTGAGCGGCTTGAAGGAAAGTGTAAACAGGAAGGAGTGGGCTTTAGGGAGGGGCCTCCATACCAGAGACGAGGATCTCTACAGCTCTGGCAATTTTTGGTCACGCTATTGGATGATCCATCCAACAGCCACTTTATTGCGTGGACCGGCCGCGGACTTGAGTTTAAACTCATTGAGCCTGAAGAGGTCAGTTTGTAAGATGTGATGAAATCAATTGATTAATATGGCTTTTCATGTAGGTTGTGAACCAACTGTCTGTCTGTCTGTCTGTCTGTCTGTCTGTCTAGGTTGCCAGGCGCTGGGGAATCCAGAAGAATAGGCCTGCCATGAACTATGACAAGCTGAGCCGATCTCTCCGTTACTATTATGAGAAGGGCATCATGCAGAAGGTAAAGGCACGTTCCCGTTCCAATTTTTGTACTTCCTTTCTTTTTATTTAGTCATAAAATCCAGGTCATTTTGAGTAGTCATAGAACATGTTAAAACATCAAGATTATAGAACAAAACCACTCAACAATACCTGAGCTGAGCTTGTTTCTGATTTCTGATCAACTCCCGTCTTTCTCTCGAACGCAGGTTGCAGGTGAAAGGTACGTGTACAAGTTTGTGTGTGACCCAGAAGCACTCTTCTCCATGGCCTTCCCCGATAACCAGAGGCCGAGCCTAAAAGCCGATCCTGACGGCATGCAGGTCCCCGAGGACGACACCGTTCCTCTCTCTCACTACGACGAAGCCAGCAGAGCCGTGTATGTAGACGGCAGGGATCAGTGCTTGACAGGGCTGTCTTTCCCTGACAGCTACGCTTTCTGAACTGCTTTCGTTTCAGTTTGGACTCCCGAATCAACTCCCACTGAACAGGACCAAACAAATCCACATTTACACACTTGATTTTCTCCTGACACACGACGCTGAATTACTGCCGTGTATAAATATAAAAACACACATGCGTGCATCTTTTTAAAAAGCTTTTCTATTCCTACATCATTTTCCTGTCCTATATTCATCATCTGAACTGTTTTTCAGCAAGCACGAGCATTCTCTATGGTGTTAATGCACACGTTAAGTGTTCTTGTGGGTTTTTTTTAATCAGTCGACACTAAAATGAGCTCTACAGTATTTTTAAACCAGCTTCAGGTTTTCTTTGTATAAATCTCTTACCTGAATAATCCTGAGCTTTTGTGCACTGTTTCTTGTGTAGAACCTGCAGTGAATTTTTCAGCTCTGTGCTTAAGTGAGGTTTCTAAAATTCTCTGCCATCTTTTAATGCTACCAAATGCTGAATTTATTAAAAGATTTTAAAAGTATGTAACTTGTTTTAACAAAAGTTTAGCATATTATTCCAGCCACGCGAGCGCACGTGCTTTTTTCACCGACCCGAAAAAAAACGTGCAAGGGTTTCTGCTTTTGTAGGAATGTTGAAAAAGTAAAATCTATGTATAATTATATAAGTATATTTTTGCAAAGCCTGTATTTGTTTTCATTGTTGTACAAGCTATATATCAGACCTTTCTTGCTCTAATATGTTAAATTTCTAGACAGGCAAAGGTTTTCTCTCTCTCTTTTTTTTTTTTTTTTTAAAAAAAACGTAATCTCTGCAGGATTTGAATTCCTGCATTTAAAAAAAAAGCTTGTCCAAACGGACAAAATGTGGATTTAAGAGAACTGTATTGGACAATCTAATAATATAAGCATGGCAGTAGTTGTCTAAAGGTAGCCCAGTGTATGGGTTTTGTGCTTGAGCTCATGTTACTGAGACGATCCACTAACTGCTAGCTTGTACTAGTAATAGTATAATTTAGCAGTGGCTCTTATTCAGTAGTATGTGAATAATCAGGTCTGTAACATGGGATTTATGGGTAACCTTTACATACACTAAGTTTTATAATCTGTACTGGGTACAATAAACTCTTTTCTGCTTCACTTAAATCTTGCACTGTTGTTCTTCTGAGACATCCTAATAATGTCACAGTTACAGATTAGCCTATGTGTCTACAAACACTGGACTTTATTAGGAATGCCCTGTACTGTACAGTACTTATCTTGTAGTTAGTCAATCTGTCTACATAAATAGATACAAGCTGAGGGCTTCAACTGTTGGTTTGGGCTGGTTTTAATTATTTAAAAAAAAAAAAAAACAACAACCGTTGATCTGTTTGGATTTTCACATCTTTAAGGCTTTCACTAAATAGTGCATTAAAACAAAACATCCACGGTGGTTGTACAGCCACTGTTGATGAGAGATCAGAGAAGATTGGCCAGGTTTGAAGAATAAAGTAACTGAAAATCTCCAAATGTAACAGGTTTAACAGATTGGCTACAATAGCTCACTGAGTTAACTTTCTGTCAGCTAAGAACATGGATCTGAGGCTACAATGAGCACAGGTTCACTAAAACTGGACAGTTGAAGACTGGAATAAAGCCTCGTCTTTTTTTTTTCATTTACAATCATTTAAATCCAGCCATTTTTCTGAACGGATGTCTCCTATTCTTGCTCTTTTGTTTTTTTTTTTAATTCATTGTTTAATTCTTTCATATTATTTTATGTCTATTCTGCAACCTGTGCTAAGATAAATAAGCCTGTATAAATAAGCTTGTATAAACCACTTGAATGATACATCATGTAATTAATAAATAAATAAACAGTAACAAGGCTGAAAGATAAAGGGTTAAATTTACTACCAAATATACAAACTGTACCTACGTAATTACTGACTTTTTAAAATAAATAAATAATTTATTTTCAGTATATAACTTGGGCAACAGAGACTTACTTTCAAAGTGACCTTGTCAGTCAACATCACAATATCAGTGAAAAATAAAGAATAAGAAACAATGCTGAGAGAATTACTTTCCTCTATCATCTATCATGATCTTCAGGAAAGTTAAGTGAATTCTGATATTAACACAGAGATAAGATTATGTTTTCTTCACATACATATTTAAATATGGCTCCCTAATAATGCCATTGGATATATTAAAGGGACGTGTAACTGGTTGTGCACAAATGTACAGTTTTGCTTTACCAAACGTGTCAAAGCTTGTGATAATAAAACAATATTTGTATTTTTTATTCTGATGTAATATGCTTCCTGGTGTCTAAAATGCGTTCATTATGGTATTATAACACATTAAAGGTCAGGGTTTGTGTTTCAAGGACACATTAAACGCTTAATGTCGGAAGACGCCCTCTGGTGGCTACACCTGTAACTGCTTTAAAAAAAGACAACGCCAAGCCACGGAGCTGAACATTCTATATTGAAACAACGCAACATATTCATCACTTTTAATTTCTTGGAATGTAAGACTATCCAAACGATATAATTATCCATGCGAATTGTTTTTATAAAAAATCGTAGAACATTTTTTTTTTAGAAATATTTCTGCTTTCTATTTTTGTCTTTAATGTAAAGGCAAATAAAACCATTTTTAAATGCAAATACTTAATTGGGAATTATGCGTTACTATGACGTCAATTATGTATTTATGTAATTTTATCGTTCATGACTTGTATTGTGGAATTATCCTGCTTAGGTATTTTTCGTCTACGTTTGATGCTACTTTTAATTTTTTAAATATAATACTACTTCCGGAACCAAGGTCATTAAAATGGGCGGTGAGAGTTCACTTCTATTTTGCACAGGGTAATCAAAATTATTTTCATCATCCCTTTGGCAATGTACAGGTTTTTATTTACTTTTAATTAAATACAGAGCAGCGACTGAGAACAAACTTTAACGAGGCACTTCCGCTTTTTCCAGCTGCTTAGAGAATCATATCCTGCTCATCAAAGGAGAACATCCGGTGTAGCAAAAATAGTTGACGCTGTGAAAAGTTGACCGAATCTTACATACGAATCCATGAAGTATGCGGTGTTTTATTTTCTTTCTGTTATATTATTTCATGAAATACCAATCTCTCTATCGATTAATGAGATTAGATTAGATTGCATTGCTTGTTAGAAAATCTTAATAGGAGGATTGATAAAGATTAAATGAGGATTTATAAAGTACAAATCCCTGAATTAATGCTTTTCATATATATTAGGGTATGAATGTATATTTATATAATATTTAGTAATGTATATACACATATGACTCTCATATACACGCAATTTTAGTCATGTGCATATTCATATACACAGCTGAGAGTGAAACACAGTAGTATTCACAAAAGTATTCACACTAACAAGCAGCTCAGATGCTGAAATAGATTTCCATGGCGGTGTTTTAATAAATGTGGCTAAATAGCTCATACATCAGAACGCAACGTTAAACGTCCCCCAAACAAAAGTTTCTCGAATATGCGAATCGACTCTTACTGTTCACTTAACAGAGTCGAATCGTATTTCCTATTGCTGAAATATTCGAATCGAATTCACTTAAAACTCAAAATGATTCAAAGAGCCGAATCATTCCTGAACGACTGAGCAGACATCTCTGTTTTTTACTCAGGCAAAACGTATGATAATCGTTCTTAAGGTTCTATTGAGAAAATAATCTACTCGATCGAGCACCATACATCGTGTCAGGCAGTAGGCCAGGTAAACGTCACAGCCTGTGAATGTGACCTGTTAGCCAATCAAAGAGCAGGAGGCGGGAGTTGTCTAAACATCGCCAGGGTAATCATAACCCTTCCGTGAAAATACTTTTCACAACTTCAGGCAGAGCTTCTCTCAAATAACACTTTCTCAGCAGTGCGATCGTGAGGCATGGCGTACCCGTATGGCGGAGTGAGTTTTCAATGTAGTTCTTTATTGCATACTGCGCATGTCCTCATGAAGCGTACCAGATTTAACAGGGGGATTGTTTAGAAAAGATCTGGGATAATATCAGTAAATTGTTAAAATGCACACGTTTCTGTATAGTCGTTTTAAAAAATCTGAAAATATCATTAAGCTCAGAAGGTTTATTCAAACAGGTTTGAATAAAAAAAAACGAATGGTGATGAAATGTCTAGCTGATCAGGGTGGGTAGATGGGCGAGGGTTGTTTTCTAAACAGGGTTAAAATCTGTTTGTCTAACATGGCATCTGTCTTGGCCAGCCCAAAATTAGTATAGTTTGGGTATATTTGTTTATGCACTTATTTTGTAAATACGTGTTTTAGCTGTAGTTTAAAATATACGAGGGTCTACAATTAATGAACGATTGATTTTTTTTTTTTTTTTTTTTTTTCTGGCATGGGAAAGAATGAAAGTAACTCCCCTGTTTTAACCGTATCCGGATATTTAAATAAAGAGGAAGTCTGTGTGTATGGGGAGGAAACAGAAAATTCTATACTAGAGGTGTATTTAATAGCCTTTTAAGGCTCTTTAAAGTTCGGTTTTTACACTAAATTAACGTGTCAAAAGCACTGAACAGGTTTGGGCGGAAAAATAAACCTTCACTAAGATGACATAAGAACATTGTTGTGTATTTGGTCACCTTACTCTTACAGGTAGGAAGTAGCTCTTCATCTATATGTGGTTATATTTTTCTTCAGTATATTGCGTTTTTTTAAAGGATATGTCGACACTAAAGTGCATGAAATGTGTTTACACTGACAAATACGTGATGGGTTTAGTGATAGTGGTGCTAATTTGGTGGATGGTGCTATATTTTACTTATTTCCTGAGAAGCTCGTGGATGTGTATCTCTCTTACGTCACAAGGGGACATTACTAGAGCAGTTTTAACGCGAGAAAAAAAAAAGAAACAGGTTTGGTGTTAGAAGAAAGCTTGTTTTCTATCTCCTCACCTTCCAGCGCCGTTCAGTGTCATGTGAACGAGAGCTACAACGTACAAGTAGTGGAGACATTAAAGGCAGGAAGGTAGTTTTAATGAAAATGTTATTTTTTATGGATTGCAATAAACAAGCCAATCGGAACACCAGAAATTTCTCAAATGGGGGTTTTATGCATGTATGACACATGCATGTACTTTTATTCATACATTCATTCTCATTCATTTCTAACGTGTGCTGCGTTATAGTTTTTTAAATGAAATACCTGCATTTCTCGAACCAATTCACACCACCATGTTTACTACCAGTTTGAGGTAGAAGCTCTAGTTCTTTCACACTGTTGTGGAGCGTGTGCACAGATCCATCTGGAGCATCCAAACAGGTCTAAACCTGACTATCAACCTGAAAATTCTTTGGAAGAAAAAAATACCCCTTTCTCCGAGAATAGGCGTGTCATTGGGATATCGGAGGTGGTCCAAAGCCATTCCTCCCCCACACACAATTTTATTGTTTTCACTTCTCTGATACACAAACAGACTATGTATAGTATGAAGGTATTATTGGAGCAAATATGACTGAACACGTGTGTCTGGAATAAGTAGTTGTAGAAAACAGTCATACTTGTTGAGATGCTTGTACAAACTTGTAGAATTTTTTTTTCTTTCACACCCAACAGTTATACATTCTCGAAATCTTCACAAATCCTATTCTACAAATCACAAATGAATGAACTTTGCACACTCGCATTTGTGCTGCAGTGAATGTGGTGCTAAACGTACTCGCACCTCCAAATCCTGTGAATGATGTGTATTTGAGTTGCTCATCTATTGAATATTTTCCTCACAAATACATATATTTATTTTTGGAGATTATTTCCTGCCACTATGAGTCTCAAATTTTTTTTTGGTCACAAATAAAAATTACATCTCTAGAGCCTGGGCTGGATACTGTTCAGAGTTCAGACAACTTTTGGCCAATTAAAGGAGCTCATTTGGGTCACGAATAAGAAAAAATAATAATCCGGGCAGCTTCAACTAGGCACCTGATGTTTAAGGTATTATTTTTTTAGATTTTAGTTTAATATGCGTATTGTTCAGCTATCTTAGTACTCAACGTTTCTTAATATCTTATGTAACGTTACCTATATAGTGTTCTTGAAGTCATTAGATAATGTTGATTATTAATGCAGCTGACCAGTGCATATTTACACTATAAAAAATATATAATGGTGAGTGAGGAAAAAAGAAAGTTTAACATTTCCTTTAACAATCTTTAACATCAGGTGGAAGAAAGGAAGGAAAAAGCTGCCTGGAGAGTTTGTTCAGGCACCTAAAAAAAGGCCAAAAGTTTTCTGATCTCTGAACAGCACAAGCCTCTGGCTCTACAGATTCTCAAATCACTTCAGCGTCAAGCTTCACAGAGATACTTGATGCAAAAATGCGAGCGTGTAGAGATTCAAGCAGTTTTATATAGAGAGAGAGTTGTGTTTGTGCTAGAAAAAACGTATTTGAGAGTGTTCTGCAACTCGCGTTGCAAATTCTCATTCAACATATGACTTCACGTGAGTTGATCCTGGTGTGTGAACGTGTTTTGTACCATATTAACCCTAGCAGAACATGTGTGTTAGTTTTTTTTTATATAACTACAATGAAGAATTACAATTCTAACTACAATGAGAGATTTGAGGTTAGAAGTTAACTGTTGTGCTGTGTTTGTAGGAGAGGAAGAAATCCTACAAGTTTGTAACTCTTAAAAAGCATTTTTCTCAAATTTGCTGATGTGTGTGACTACAAATTCCATGGTCAGAGGTGCTACGTCGTTTTTTGCACAAATAATACCTTTCCACGTGGCGTGTTCATTACAATAGTGCTGTTTTATCACCTGTTGATAGAAGGGGCTTCAGGACACAAGACCACTACTTTACATTGGCAGGGACAGAACCGATATGCCTTTACTATGGAACTGAATAATAAAACAAAACCGTATTATACAAAAAAACACCCGGTAAATCCCGTGTTCTCACGCCGGTGTTGTAATTCGATTCACGATGAACCGCTTGATTGTATTTAGAACACACCCACACTGTCCTGTAGAGATACTTAGCCGTTTAGCTGCTAGATATTTGCTAGCATGACACAGACAACAGTAGAGGATCAATAATCATGGTAGAAGATGTTTTTGTGAGGATAGGATATGAATCAGAAGATTGTGTTTGATCAGATGAGTTTTTCAGACCTCTACGTGACCGTATTTCTCTACGTGACCGTTTGTCTCTCTGTCTGATTTCAAATTTCTAGTCAAAAGCAAATATCCATTATGGAAAATAACTTTAGTTGCACTTCTTTATTGAAGGCAGCCCAGTATAAACATCGTCATCTACAGCAAGGGTCAAAATACAGGCGGGCAGCTCTAACTTTATGATTCTAGGTGAGGCTTTGATAAACAGACGCAAGGGTCAAAGTTGTCATTGTTACTGTACACGTTAAAGTTGTTATATTCTTCGTTTAAACTTATCTTACCAGACAGAAACGGCGTCTGTGTGAGTCTCGTGCATCCGAAGCTGTTGTTAGTTATAGTTTGAAATACTTGCTTGAAATACTCAGAAATTTTGATCTCGCCTTTCCAATTTGATTTGTTTGAGTCCCTTTTTCAGGGATTACACGTACCAATGAGTTGAGGTAGAGCTTCTAGGCAATGTATAACAGTGGCCATGTCTGTTAATATAATTGAATTGCTAATAATTATCACCGAATATCTGAACATGGTGGCAAAATTATATCGAATAGAGACGAATTATTTCACTGTATTACACAAGTCTAATTGGTCAATTAGAATTAACCATGGGGTTTGTTTGTTGACTGACGTGAATTATTTCAACTGAGTCACAAAGGAGAAGTAACAGTCATTTTTTCTGCAGATTTCTATCAGTTGACTCACTTTTTCAGACTTTAAACGCTTATTTGTAGACCTTGTCCTTTTGCTTGCCGGCTTGTAAAAAAATAGATTCATTCCGTAAACTAGAAACGTGTGAAACTTTTTTTTTTTTTTTTTTAATTCCTGTCCACTCCTGCAGAAATCTTGTCAGACACATGACGTAGGGTCTGTTTATTAAAATATTAACAAATGAACGAATTAAATCAGCCCGATCAGGACAAATCGATCACCGAAGTCGAACGTTAGCAGGTAAATGAGTCACATGGTGTTCCTTAAGAACCCTGTACGCTCCCATGTTAATGATTACACTTTTGAAAGTAAAATCTGGTTCTGCATCATATTTCCTGGTTCTCATGGAATCTCATTCCCAATGTACATCTCTATTTATTTATTTATTTATTTATTTATTTTTAAATAATTGTGAATGATGGAAAGAGTTTAAAGGTAAATGAAAAATGTAATGTCGGAATAAATTCGGGGTGTTTTTGCTGTTCAGCTTTTACCTCCACGGTCTGTCCTTTCGGTTCATCTAGTGACCTGCTGCTTCCTATGATGTCTTCAGTAGTTTCAGCAGCTACTTTAAAGATTTTACCACAGTTTTCTCCCCGTATTAAATCTTTCTTTTATTTATAAAAACAAAGGATGGAGTTTTGAATTTTGGGTTATTTAAATGTAAGGAGGATGCAAAAGTCAGCAGAAGCAAAAAAGACTTTTTGGTCTTTGCCAGGTGTTGGCTTCTGTTTTTTTTTTGTTTTGTTTTTTGTTTTTGTTTTTTTTAATTAAATAATTTATTTATTTGGCTTTTTGGTGCGTGTGCATGTGAGTATGTGTTACAAGTGGACAAAAACTTCTGTTTTTTTATGTTGAAATAAGTGCAAGTTAATACAAATCCAAAAAATATGCTGTGACTAATATCATTTCTAGTAGTCATGTCCTACACAGCAGGGAATTCTGCTTAGTCAGACAAGTTGTTTGTGCGGCTTATATCAGTCACTGGTGTGAGCAGTGCAGGAGAGCAAGCCAAACCCTGTTTGTAGTACAAATAATGCAGAAAATGCAGATGAGGGAAGGAAATGAATGTTTATTGCTGTCTTTCTGCTGATTTCTCCCCCCTGGAAAATAGTAAGGAATCTGTATTCCATAAATAAGTTTTGTTGAACAGGTACAGAGCACTGTGGAATTCTTGATCGTGATTGGTCGCATAACTTTTCCGTAACGGTAGCTCTGATGCTAATGTCGTCTACAAGATAAATTGCAGGGTTATAATATTATACTAGTTTTTTGTCTTTACTATGCCTTTCTGCCTCTTCCTCATTTATCTCTCAGTATGGTGGTCAGATGCCAGGGGGCCCGATGGGCGGCCCTCCTCCAGGATCTTTCCCACCCCAGTATGGCGCTTATCCAGGCAGCTTTGGTGCACCCCCTGCCCAAGACCCCATGTGGGGTTACTTCACAGCCATAGCCGGCCAGGTGAGATTAAACACAGCTAAATTATTCCTTGTAGTTTGCACTGAACTGATCTACACAAAGCCAGATATTCCGATTTTTTTTAAGGAACCCATCTGCAATTTTAAGACTGAATACTAGCAAAGTGTGTAAGTCGAAATTTATAGAAATAATCATGAGATTTTTGTTGTTAGGATGGTGAAGTGGATGCTGAGGAGCTCCAAAGGTGTTTAACACAGACTGGCATCAGTGGCACTTATGCACGTAAGTTGAGAGGAAAAAAAACAAAAAACCTTGGTCTAGTATAAATAATTCAGGTGAAATGATTGGACGTTTTTTTTATGCATTTCGATCATAAACTGCCATAACATACAAAAAAAACCTCAGCAAAAACTCTGTGCCTGTTTGTTCACATTAGTGCAGTAAATCACCTTCTAAGCCCATCACATGCCCTCAGTACTGAATGAAAAGTGGTGTGATCCATATTTGACATTAATAAGTCACTCATCAGGGGGACACGGTGGCTTGGTGGTTAGCACGTTTGCCTCACACCTCCAGGGTTGGGGTTTGATTCCTGCCCCCACCATGTGTGTGTGTGTGTGTGTGAAGTTTGCATGTTCTCCCAGTGCCTCGGGGGTTTCCTCCAGGTACTCCAGTTTCCACCCCAGTCCAAAGACATACACAGTAGGTTGATTGGTATCTCTAAATTGCCCATAGGAGTGAGTGTGAGTGTGGCCCTGTGATAGACTGGTGACCTGTCCAGGGTGTACCCTGCCTTCACCCATAGATGGCTGGGATAAGCCCCAGCTGATCCCTGTGACCCGAGTATTCCCGGAATTAGCAGGTATAGACGACGAATGAATGAATAAATGAATTCACTCTTCAGTTAACGTAAATAATTACCTCTAACTATTAAGCCAGTGTCTAGTCCATTTGGTTCCGTAATACGGACGACGATGGTGATGTACCATCAGCTGAGTGTATAAAGTGGAGTCGTCGGTTCGAGTACTCAATACTAACATCAAATATACACCCTTTAAAACGTATCAGTGACGGCGAACAGTGACGTGACCAGCTTATAGTCTCTTTGAATATTTAGGTGATTTATTAATTAGGTACATGATAAATGGCTACATGACAGCACTAATGTTATGTTTATTAAGTTTTTAATTATGGTTCAAAACATTGTAGTGTAGATGTAAAGGAACTTGAGCTACATGTGATTCGTTAAGCATGAATGGGATAATAAATCCCTCAGATACATAATTATAGGTCACGGTTGAGGAGGCAGTTGGCTCCCATGGCAGGGGCTTGTTTCATGGGTTACAGCCGTCATCCAATGCCACATCCTATGTTGACATTTTAATGTACAGTTGCAGTTATACCTGCAAAATGTTAATAATTTAAAAGAAATAGACATATAAATTGTTCTGTTTTGTTTTTCCAACATCTGCATATTTGCAGCTTTCCAACAGAGCATATATGATTCTCTCTAAGAGAGTGACTCTGAAAACTGAGAACTATTACAAAACATTAATACCATTCACATTAATGCTAAAGAAGACAATGCAATCCATTAAGAGCGGTGATTGGTGTAAATTGTTTTGTGTTTTGGGAAACTTGTAAATATTTTATGTAGCAATAACAATTTACACTGATAATGCTGCTCAAAATTTTGCAGATTCAGCAAGGGTTAGGCAAACTTTTGACTTCATCTGTGGATAAAAAGGCCATTCAGGGGTAAAATATTGACTGTATTTGACTGGGTACAAGAGAAAACGTTAGTACTGCTGTACTGCTGTACAGTCCACAAGATTACATAACATTTTAAAAGGAAGTTGGTGTAATTTGCATAACAACTAAGTTTGTACAAACGCAGGAAATTGTTGTTTCTTTTTTATATGTGTATATATAAACCATCTATATCTGCTGTAAGAATTGTTGACGATTGTATGCAAGAGTGAACTTGTGACCAGACAAGTAGAGGGAGTTCTCATGGGACTTTTTTTTTTTTTATCTGGGACAGTTGAAGTAAGGGACAGTAAAGTGTGAACATTTTTTAAGTGACTTTTCTGGGTATTGTGTGCACTATGAGCTGTCCATAGATGAAGATCATTTCTCCTCAGGGTTCATACAGCAAAGTGGGTTAAAAAAAAAGCATAGCTGCCAAATGTGGAAGATCAGGATGATGAGATTATGTAATGGAATATATGTATAGAAGATGATGTAATGTATACCTACCTACCTGTGTGTGTGTGTGTGTGCGTGCGCATGCGTGAGTACGTACGTGCGTGTGTGTGCGTGAGTGCTGGCGTATGTGTGAGTCTATGTCTGTGTTTACATTATATAATAAGCTTATTTTATTTGTTAACAGCCTTCAGTTTGGAGACCTGCAGGATTATGATTGCCATGCTGGATGTATCCTTTACAGAATTCTGAGGTGAAAAAAAAACATTTTTTATTACGTCTTCTATTAATGATTGATCTGCATCCCAACCTGCAGTTTGCTTACAGTACAATTACAAATCTGTACATTTATAGTCATAACTGTTCAACCTAAAACTGCTTTTAGTTTCTGTTTAGTGTGTCAGTGTCATTGCCACAGTGATTTCATCTATGACGGTAGATGTTCATAACAAAACTGCAGTGTGACACCAAAATTGTTTCTTTTTCACAGCAACAATTTTTTCAACAATTGTTTCTTTTCAGCAGCACAAGTGTTTTGTTAAGGTCCAAGAAATAATCACTCTTTACAACCACGATGAGCAGAAAAGTATCGTGTAGAACTATAAGATCTGGCAACATTTTTCATAATCTTTACATGACTAATTTTGGTGAACTTGTGCACACTTCAGGATAAGTGTCCCTTCTTGGTCACAGTGACAGGAGTGGAACCTGATGTGGTCTCCTGCTCTTGAATTCTCAAGGTTCAGTCTTTTGTCCTTTATATGAAGCTTTTCTGCTCATCGTGGCTGTAAAGAGCACTTATCCGAGTTGCTATAGCCTTCCTGTCAGCTCACACCAGTCTCCTTCTTTGGCCTCAGTCTATAAGCAACGCATTTCCACTCACAGAATTGTTGCTCACTGGGTTTTTTTTTCTGTGAAATTCCCAGATCAGCAGCACCAAGCATTCTGAAGTACTGATGTAGTTTGAACCTTTAATGTTAGGTCAACAGCTGGTTAATTTCCTTAATGGTTCCCATGTAGAGAGATTATTCAGGTAAAATGGGCTTCAATGAGTTTAAGCAGCTGTTTACTGCACTGAACGGCTGGAAGCAGAACTTCATGATGGTGGACCGAGACAACAGCGGCAGCGTGGAGCCTCATGAGTTGTCTCAGAGCATAAATAGTATGGGTGAGTTGACTTAACATCACTCAGGGTTTAATCTTAGTTCATAATTTTGTAAAACCAAGCTAAATAAATAAATAGTTATATAATAAATATAACAAGAATTATTAGTATTGGCAGTATTAGTAATAAGTTGCTGTTAACTGGAGTAGGAGAAGGAACATTTTCTTTTTTTTTTTTTTTATTGAACAATTATCATGTTTGTTTTTGTCATGAACTTCCACGTGTCATAATTAAATAGACAGAGAAGAGTAAGATTTTCATTAAACACAACGTGGCATACATAGACAAATTAATTAAGGACTAACACAGAACACAACTAGGTAAAATAGAAAATACCAGAACAGAAACCACACGCTGCTGGAGTTAAAGTGCTTTTAATCTTGACTGGTTGCGCTGAGATTGTATTTTTCTTTTGTGACATGTTTTTACAGGGTATAGAGTGAGCCCTCAGGCTTTGGGGTGCATCATCAAGCGCTTCAGTCGAGGAGGCAGGATCTATTTCGATGATTATGTGGCCTGCTGTGTGAAACTCAGGGCTCTGACAGGTGAGGGGAAAGATTCTAATCTATTGAATTGCAAAAGGACGTGTATTTTTTTTTTTTTTTCCGTTTCGTTTATCTTTTGAGGTCGGTCACAGATTGTGTGTTTTGAGGGTGTTTGCATGTATGTTTTAGTTTTTGTTTCTTCCCAGCGTCATTAAGATCCACTCATGGTTGTATTTCATATGGCTTTGTAACGTCTAGTTAGGCTCTAATCAGTCCTACTATAAACAATCTAGAGGAATAAAGAACAAGATATAAAGAGAGTGAGTAAGATGTACAATAACAACCAATTACAATAATACGTTTGTCTTCACGTTATCGAGGTTTACTTATCTTCCAGGTTACCTGTACAAGAACGAAAAGAATTCTGATTATTGCACCTTTATGTTAAACTTTGTTGAGTGCCCATGCAATCCTATGACAAGCACTGCAAAAAATGACTCTTAGATTTGTCTTGATTTTTCAGTAGAAATATCTAAAAATTCTTAAATCAAGATGCATTTTCTTGATGAGCAAAATGACCTAAGAAAATAAGTC
>JAOTRN010000012.1:1725759-1742006 GCA_028566695.1 Bagroides melapterus
ACACACACACAGACAGACACACACACAGACACACACACCATTTTATATAATAAGGGGTTTCCAATGCGGTTGGTTGCTTGTGTCAGCCAACTTTTTATGTGTCAGCCTACTTTTTTTAATATAACTTTACTTTTTACTTGAGTACATTTCAAAAGTCGCAACTTCTTTTCGTTTACATCCCCCTTTAACCGAGATTTTGAGACATTTTGAGATATTATCTATACTTTCAAGTACATCTAGATTGGACTCTGCGAGTAACCCTTACCTCTGAGGTGAGACATATCAGACACTGTTTATTTCTTTCCTTATTTAAATGTATTTAAATAGCCAGATTTCCCAGCAGAATTGCGCTGACATGCGCAGGCACACAAACCCCGATCGATAAGACTGAAAGCAAAAGCAGTGAAGAAGATTAAGTGGATTTTTGGTTCAGCTATTGCTCCATTTACACTCAATACCCTTCAGAAATCGATGAGTTAGTCTGCAACTGCTATGGTCTATACGAGATTTCTCTCACACACAATCTAGTTTTTTCCAGCTTTTTTCCCCACTTCGGACGCTTTTTTCTTCTCAGTATCCCTGATCATCAGATTCGAGTCCATTTATTTTGCACTTGCCTCCATCCTGGTGTCTCCCTTCACAGTCGGTTCTTCTGTATCTGTGACCGCTAAATGCTCCACGTTTCAGTAAACAAGGCTACATTCATTCAGAAAAAAGTGCAGAAAATCTGTGCAGCGCTGCTCGCAGTCATCTTTGATGTGTGACAGGTGCGCCATTTGCGCAGACTGTGATGTACATCGTGCAGTCCGGGCCACCTGCTCCACCCCAGCAAGCTGTTTCCTCCTACCAGGCTATCTGTGGGTTCTTCACACTCACGACTGCCTTACTCATCCTCCCTCAGCATGAACAGGCCATGAAATAACCCACCTAAAGTACAGAACGTCTTTCTGAGTTATGTGTTGGCTCGGCTGATCATAACAGGGTGGGTTTTTAGGTTTGTCAGCATGCATGGTCGTGTCTGGAAAGAGGTCAATTTCCTGACTAATTTGGCTGTAAAGTGAGCAGTGTGTGTGTGTGTGTCATAGTCTATTGTTCCGGCCTACGGCATTACCTCAGACTAATATCGAAGTGTTTGTCTAATGATTTGTGTGTATTGTTACATATATACATAGAGAAAAAAAAAAGTCAAGGTCCAAATGTTTAAAAAAAAAATGGCCCTGACTTGTGAAATTGTGCTGATTTTCTGAGCAAAAACCATCTCAGTTTAAATGTCAGTGAAGTAAAGGAGTGAAAATAAAGCATTCAGTGGAAGTTAAAGGCAAGTTAATAGACTAGACAAGGAAATAAGGAAGCAGAAGCTGCATCAAACCACCTAAGCACTACTTAGATAAGCTTTTTCTGTCAAAACAAGATAGAGATTGGTGAAGGAAGCCAACATACACTCTGTATTAGTTACAGGGGGCAGGTGAACCATTCAAGAGCTCTACAGTACATACTTGAGGACTGGGATGATGGGATCCTGGGATGGCGGCTAGAAAAAAGAGAAGAGCTATACTAAAGGTATAAAAGCGACCCAGTGAAGATGTGATTTTTTATTTTTTTTTTTTGCTGTGATGACACCAACAGCGAGATGGTGCAAACTAACAGACCTCAATTAACACCATCTTTACAGTGAAACATGGTGACAGCGTCGCCATACCCTGGGGATGATTCGCTGCAAAAAATAGCATCTTAGCAAGTGAAAAGATCTAGTAGATTGTCTATTTCTCTCACCCTGAGTCACTGAATTAAACCGATATTATATCATCACGCTATAATCTCAGCCAATAAACTAAAAAGTACATTAAGCTTTATTTTATCTTTTAAGACGGACGTCAACTTCAATAGGTTCCGAGGTTAGAAAACATCCCTTCCTTAAGCTCGACGTCAGAACGTCTTGTCCATTCCAAGCCCTCTTAAAATAGCCAAATGTGGCGTGATGAAGCTAGTCTGTTCATCTGTCCTACTGTGAACAGCAGAATTTGCTACTCTGTGTGTAAGTGTGTGTGGGCAAACTAGGAACACTGCCAAGCAGAAGAATCCCGGGTGGTAAAGAGGTGGGAGGAAAATCTGTGTGGGATAAAAATGGACTAAAGAACATGAATGAAAAAAAGCAAGACAGAGAGAGAGAGATAGAGAGAGAGAGAGAGAGAGAGAGAGAGAGAGAGCACAAAAAAGGACAAATATTAAAGCTAAGCATAAATAAGAGGAAATCTGAAATAATTTTTTTTTAAAAATGCACAAGAGTCAAAGAGCTTTATCTTACGCAACTCCTTCATATGCACGCATCATTACTCATCTACAAAATGTCTCCGACTGTCTCTCTCTCTCTCTCTCTCTCTCTCTCTCTCTCCTACTTGCTAACGGGGCTAATCAGAACATACAGGGCTTATAGAGCGATGACCATTTTAAACACGCGCTCTCAGGGATTTACTGAGTCATTAGGAACAATTTGTTCACTGCCTTTAATGGCTCTGAATCTTCTACACTGAGGATACTGCCTTGATGTTTATAACTTGGCTCTACAATCCCAGGCTAGCTTTGCTTATCTTGGACAGCCATGTCCGCAACATTAGAATTGTATTTAGAATGTTAGAACTGTTAGAACCGTATCTCGTGTACAGAGGTTGTATATTTTCCCCACGTTTTGTGGATTTCCTCTGGGTACTCCGGTTTCCTCACCCAGTCCCAAGACATGCCTTGTACGCTGATTGGCATCTCTAAATTGACCACAGCGTGTAAATGTGTGTGTGTGTGTGTGACTGAGACTCCAGGCTGCACATGAATGTAAATATGTTCAAACATAAATATATTCATGTTCTGTAAAGCAGCTTTGAGACAATGTCCACTGTTACAAGCGCTACGCAAATAAAATTGAATCGAATAGATAGTTAACAGCCTACGAGATGACAAGCATGAGGTTTCATACAAAAAAATTAAAGTTTGGAGCAAACAGCATTTTTCACGATATTTTAAACTACTTGAGTATGAGAAACAATACTAGACGCACGGCATGACAGATGTGTTGAATTGACTAGCGAATGATAAATAGATGATTAAAGGGTGCAGACGAGGTGCCTGATGGGGCAGCTGGGAATTTCTCCTGACATGACATGAAAGGCAAAGAGGCTTTACCGAGATTACAAGAGATTTCGTACAAGACCGAGCTCAGACCAGGTGCTGATCGCCGACACTCGCTTCCAAAAACAAACAGCATCTGCTCTGAATAACGGAAGTGAGGAACATTAGACAATTAACGTCTGTTGGTTCAGTTCATGTAATCGTGTTTATGGCATGTTTACTAGGCCTAATTTTAGTGTTTCTATACGTTTTATCTGCTGTATAACTTTATGCATGGTCATATAATATTAGTAGTAACAATGGGTTTCATTTAGGAATCCTTTAATAAAGCTCAGTACTCTGGGTATTCTAATGCTGCGTTCACACATACACAGATTTTTTGTCTGTCACTATTCACTATACTATACTATGAACAAGTTTCCTTTACAGAAATATGTTTAATATAATACTTTTTCCCCAACAATTCATATTTACAAGGCCATTACGTCTGAAGAATCAGGAGCCGAAGCCTTTATATGGCACATATAACTCTAGAGCAATTCTACTGAAATTCTGTTTTATTTTTGTGTATCCCAGCTTGTCAGGAAGGACCCCTGGAGCAGAGAGGGTTAAAAAGTGACAAACCCAAGCCTTAAGACACTGCTGCCTTTGAAGTACATTAACCTTCAACATAAATTGCTGTATCTTACTCTGATTATAATAAAATATTGCAGCATGGGTTCAAGGCTATTTGGTGGGTGACAGTAGAGCGTGCATTCAGACACACCCAGAAATTTCTGGAGGACACTGATAAATGAGGAACAACCTCAGAAAAAGGCAGCATGATCTATTAAAAAAAAACAATTAATTATCCAGGTCAATGCCTGTTGTTTTTTTAAGCTGTCTGCATTCTGAAACAGAAAGCACTGTGATGCTGCTCCCATCCTGTACGTACAGTAGGTGCTAAAGTTAGCACGTGATTTCAGCACTGCAGTCTCAGCTCGAGTGTATAGTGTATGTGTGTTCAGTTAACAAGATTCTGCAGTATCTGTGGCTTAAGCTGTGGGCAGCCGAAGGGTGGATTAATGGCATTATGATCTATCTCTGTCTTTCACCCACTTATGCTCAGACTAACTTGTAACCCTATCTTTATTGAGGTTTTTTCCGCGGAACTGCACTGGAGCTAATGTAGCGTAGTTTTTTTTGGAAAGCTTCACGTTTGTATTTATTAAAATAAATCACCAAAAATATACTTGCTCTCATGCTTATTTTAGATCTCTCCCTAAAAGTTATACGCCCTTCCTCTGTTGCTGTCTGGCTTTGCGGCACTTATCAATTCTTCCTCGTCGCTTCAGATCCATTTCCCTGTTTAGCTTTAAGTGCTTTAGCGAGTCTTTAGCTCACAGCCATTTTTACATAAGTTTGAAATTGCAAAAAGTTTTCCGCCCAACACCTCCACATCCATCTCTCTCTCTCTTTCACACATACACACACACACACCTAAACAAATCTGAACCAGTCTGCTGAATAAACCTCATGGCAGGTGACAGAGTTGAAGATTAGATGTTCTTTTACACAACGCGGTTGTGACCTTTTCTAAAAGCATAAGTCGGTTTCAGGAGCACTGTGTGGGCACCTGCAGGGATTATAGAGCTCACAGGCTTTATGTATGTGTATCATCCACCTTTTTGTAAGCCATGAAGCCAGCTGGGACTGTAGCATCGGAGAAGTGGGGGGATAATACAAAAAAATCTCCATCCTTAGGGGAAATTAGCAAAGACTTCCGTAGAGTTCTGTTTAGGAGCTGTAGGAGGGGATCTGGAGCACTGACTGCTTTTTGTTCTTTAGCTTCAGGCTTGGGAATTATCTGAAAAATGTAGCATCAACACGAGCTAGTTACATTGTGGATGACGACACTGATAGGATCTAGATCTACACTATTAAATTTAGGACTTAATACATGCAGGTTAGACTACTGCAGCAACAATATAATAAACAACCTGAGTCATGGGTTTGATTTTCAGCTCAGATTTGAACTCTTGTTTGATTTTATTCATGGCTTTGAAAATACACTCTCTAATCATGAAGGATTTACAAAAACTATTTGCGTTAATGTTATTCAATCAATCCAGAGGAACCGGATGAACAAATATGAATGAAGTCAATTAAATGAGCCAATTAAATGAATTAAATGATTTTTTAGTGTACTAAGTTATTCCTTTCATACACAAGTGTGCGTTTAGTTTACTTTGCTCGCCAGTCCATAAAAACTGACTTTATATATACAATCATTTTAATTACACTGCACAAAAGCTCTCTGATTACAGTTTGCTTTTCTGACGGCTTTAGGTTATCTTGTTTTAACCAGATACGCACGACGTGTAGCGGCTTACTGAACTTTCTATATCCGTGTTATATTTCTCTCTCAGATCGATCTCATTCTCTGACCTCTAACGCTCTGATTAGCATGTGTTTTAGTGACCCTCTAACTCTATACTCTGATTGGACCCTTTAATTCGATCCTCCAACTGACCACATTAATCAATGGGAGCCAATCATATATCAGAACTGATGAGAAACACAAAACACTATCTATCCATCGAGAGAGAGAGAGAGAGAGAGAGAGAGAGAGAGAGAGAGCCATGCCAAGGATCTTGTTATTAAAGAAAGACATGATTTCAATCAAACAAGTGTTGTGCTAATTTCACACGTTGGTGAGACGTGTGTTGGATTTTGCCTGTAAACACGATCAGTACTGGGCTTGATGTGGTCGAAGGTTGTCGTGTACTAACAGCAGCCATCCGTCACGAGCATGGAGTCTGGCCAAACACCAAAGCGTGTAGCATGAGTGTGTGCAGGCAGTCAGACAGCCCACCAGCTGCCCTCTTCCTGACCAGAAAAAAAACCACCAAAAAAAAAAAGAACACATTTACACCCATGCAGGTTATGTAAGGAATATGATGGGGTAGTTACTACACTAAAGATTAGTTTTATTCCAACTATGGCAATCTTGATGTATTCATGTATTTTTGTCATGAAAATTGTCAGTTTAATGTGCTACAGAACTAGTTCTCATTACCGCTTATGATATAGTAGCCGTTTCCTACATCTTACAGCTCCATCAAATCACATCCAAGTGAGAATCAGAGAGACAGAGACATCAAAGGAAGCCGTCTGCTGCGCTGAGGGTGACATAATCTTTCAGTTTGTTTTGTTTTTCAGGCTTCTCACGGTCTACATGCTTCAACAGGTTCCCTCGTAAGTGGATTTGTTCTGGAATCTTATCAAAACATGGGAACAAGCCATGAAACTGCTGCTGTTCTGTATGTGCATGTGAGAAGATAGTTAGTGTCAGGAGGAGGAAGACTGGATCCCAAAGGATTTGCTTCAAACAGCACTTTACTAATTTGATGGTTAGGGAAAAAAAAAAAAAGTCATCTTAGTTAAGTAATGTAATCTCAAATTGAAAACGTGAAAATATAATACATTTATTCCAAGACGCCTTAAAAATATGTGTCTCAATTATTGGCACCCCTATATTTAGTAATTTAATACAACCTGTTTTGGCAACATGACAGCATCGAGTCTCCTATGATGCTTGATGAGAAAGATGAATATAGATCAAGGAATCTGAGACAGATTTCTCAGTACCAAATCTCCCCTGTGTCCTTTTACTGAATACAGAGTCATCTTCACTTTAACTCACATGTTTTCCCTAAGGTATGGTATAAGATCCAACCATGACCTATGTGTAACATCCTGGAAGAGGCAGTCAGATTTTCATTTAAAATCTCCTCCTACTTCATTAAATCCATGACACCACGTATCTTAATATGGTCCCCATGGTCTATAGGGAAACAGCCCCATTACACAGATCATCCACCATTCTTAACAGCGAGTAGCTATTTCTGAGTTCATTTTATTTCAGAGATCTCTAATTAATAAACTAAATTAATAAAAGACTAATACATTTCTAGCTGTGGCAAAAATTGCGTTTCTTGTAGCTACATAAAAGTATACTTTGAGGTTCCTCTCGTTCATTTCTCTCATATTTACACAGATAGATTCACAAAAGCGGATTGTTTATCTTAAACAACCGTAAGAAATATTCAAAATAACTCTACGGTAACCAGGTCTGCCAATGCATAAAACATTTACAGAAATTTAAGAAATAACAACATTTTAGTCACACAACAAATTCTATGTCTATGTAACAACACAAACACACAAAGTGTTGCTCCATAAGTTTCTACACAATGCTCTGTTAGGTGCTAAACTGTGACTTTCATTGGAGCTCGGATGGTACCCTTATCTTTTACATAGAAACACATATATAGTGTGCCTCTGAGTAAAAATGGCGTACACATTAACAGTACCGGGAAACTAAATACTGACCTCCTATAGAAACGAAAGTCAGTACGTATTTAGCTGCATCCCGTATTAGATATACATCCTATGTGATGCGTGTATAAAAAAGAGTAGAGAGTCATTTAATATAAATACTGTGTTCTCCTCCCAACATAAGCGGGCGTCAGTACTCATTGTTTAGCACAGGTATGCGCGCGCTACCTTTTGACCGGAAGTCTTCTCCCACATGCACTTGACATATGAAGCTTGACACTTTAAAGAAAATCGTTCTTTTTCTTTTTTTTTTAGATTTATTAAAAGACGTCATTATTACAACTCCAGTGCCACACAGCATTTAATAATACACATTGATAATATTATTCGGGAAGACTTTCATTTAAAACAGGGCTGTCAGCATGGACACGGTGTACATTTGGAATAATATGAAAAAGACATAATGTAGGCTGCTCACCCTGGTATGGAATAAGCATCCTTCTGCGCTTCCCTTCGCTCGGCCTGTGTTCTTCGTTGCGGCTTTGCGCAACCGGCAAATTCCGCATCATTTCTGACGAGCCTCGCCTTTCCAATCCTACTCCTCAGTTATATCAGTAAGAGCTGAAGATGAATGATAAAATAATATGTTAATGGCTTAATCACTTCTTTCTCACTATCCTCCTTCTCCACTGTTGTCACTCTCCGCTCCACTTAACTCGACGGCGCATTTACAACACCAGAACAGTAGCGGGTTTACAGCCAGTGTGCATACTACACACTAAAACTGACTTCATAGTCCGAAAAAAGGGAGCTATATTAGTTAAATAACCTTCCAGACTAACAATATTTCCTCACTTCTGTGGTCCCCTGCACACATAACTATGCTCTTTACCTAGCTGGGTTTGGAGCGTACCATTTCACTCAAACGCACGGGGGTCACTACAAGATGTAGGGCAGTGCCAGGCACTAGGCTGCTGACTGATTGCGTGGTAACGTAATCTACAAGGGAAATTAGTCACAAGTCCATAATATACTGACATTGGTATTACATTGCTAATGATTAGAAATCTCTACGGTTATTCCCGTTAGACCTCTCGCACTATAGTTGTAACCACCTTCGCTAATCATGACCTGGTATATAGGAAGGACGTGTAGTCTGACGTCACTTTGTAAGTTATTCGGTGTGATGAAAGTCATGCACCGTGCTTTTCAAGTACGTAGAATACGTTTGCCAAAATAGTCTATGCTAAATAGGTTAGACTGGAAAAGTTTGGCAGCCAGTGAAACATTATAAACGTCAATGAGAATGATGTAAAGAAAGAGATCTTTCTTTTGCATGAAAACTTTGTGAATAAAGACCTAAGGGAAGACTTCTGACAATGAGGGATGTTCAAGAACCTAATAAAAATAGGCAAAATATAGTACACAAAAATAGCTACTGTGAGGTTTCTTATAGTGGTCAGAAATCTATATAGTTGTAGGGGTGGGTGAGATTAAATCTTATTTTTTAAAGGGAGGGCCTGAGTGCCTTTTTCTACTATGAGGGGATGATAATTGTTAGCCTTTCAAAAGGCATCTGTAGCAGAGTCCTGGAGAGGTGTTTCTGGTGGTTGAACCTTGGATTCTCAAGCTGTGTTGAAATGGTCTAGCCCTTTGCTCTTGACCATCTTTGCAAGGGGTCATGGGACCGTGTTAATCCTGTTTATATGTGTTTAGTGGATTTTGAAGGAAATGCTTCAGCACTTGAAATTCTGCATGCTTGTCATAGCCCCTAAAATGTTGTGGGTAGTGGGCAGGGTGGGTACTGGACATCAGCAGTGTCTTGTGTGTACGGACAGATTTGCTGCTGAGTGTGTAACAACTGGGATGACAATGCCATGGCCATGGTTCTCTATATAAAAAAAAACAGATGCTCCTTTTAGATGGCAGGAGAGACATTGCTGCTGGCAGAGTAGTTTAAATTGGGATGTTATTTATGAATAAAAGCCAGCATGAACCTGAAAAAGAGATCAAGGTTACTGACCTCAGTGTTACAGTCATTGCAGCAGTGATAAGGAAGAGTATCCTCATGAGTAAATGTGGAACAAATGAGGATCTTTTGTAGTGTTTCTGGAATATTATGGTGGCGGATCTGCATTCTGGGAGCACCTCAAAGCTGAGAACATTCACTTGAGGTGGCTAAGGCACACAAGGATGCCCCCAGTTGTCTCTCACTGTGGCTGATTCAGACCACAGAGAAGATCAAGGACCCACTGATAAGGTCTCACAAGTGACATGGGATCCCTTGGGGTTCCCCTGAAAGAGGTGGAATCTGTGGCCAGGACAGAGAAGCCTAGGCTTAGCTTCTCAAACTTTTACCAGCTCCAGAGAGAAAAGCATGAATACATTTTGTAAATAGCAATTTAGTATGAAATGTATGGCATCACACAAAGGTTGCCTGCTATAAGCACCCACTTGATTTTTGGTACTTATGAAGTTGTCCATCATGTCCATACCTGCTTATTCCGGGACTACCCAGGTCATAGGGATCAGCTGGAGCCTATTCCCGCCATCTACAAGTGAAGGCAGGGTACACCCTGGAGAGCTTGCCAGTCCATCGCAAGGCCACACACACACAGGTGTGAGGCAAACATCCTAGCCACCAAGCCACCGTGCCCCCCACAATTGTTTGTTCTTCTTAGCACTACTGTATCATAATATAGCAAGATCTGGGAATGTCCAACATTCAGCATTCATGGACCATTCGAGTGGAGGTTCAGTGGATCCACAAACAGGTTAAATGGGCTTTTCTGAACAAAAACTTTGAGTTTGAAGGATATGCCTGAAGTACTGTTTACACTAAATGTGCTATCAAACTAAAAGTTATTGAAGAAATAATCTCATTTTAAAGATTAAGCTATTATAAAACACATCTTAGAATGCTGGTTAGTTTGAGTAGCAAAAGTATTAACATAGCAGTGCTTTAGTCATGTGCAATGAAACACCTACCTGCAAGCTGGACCTGGGAAAAAAGGGTGTGTGAATATCCCTGCTATACTCCATCTGTTGGCAAGCACAATTTGTCACCTTGTCCATCAGTGGGAAGGGACCAACAATGGACCACCACTGACAAGATATTATTTGTGTGGTGTATCAGGTGCAAAGTAGTCATGCTGACCCAGTAGTGAGTGTAGGAACAATTTGTTTCAGGCACAGCAGTGTTGCTTTGGGTTTTAAACACTGTGTACCCTTACTGCCACCTTGTTGATGCACCATATGGATGCACAGTAGCTAATTAAAAACCAGCTCAATAATTCTGAACCTGAAATATGCTGTAAAAACAAACTGTCATGTGGTGTTTCTATGTGGTCCCTGTCCACTTATAAACAAAGTAGGGAGGCTTCGTGCAGAGCATTGATTAGGCTACAATGCGTAAATGTAGATCTACCAAATGTACCTATATAAAGGAAAATAAAAGTAAATAAAATGGCAGCTGTGTAGAAGTGCAAGACAGGTTTTTTTAAGTGGCTACAGACACATTATGGCTTGTAGTGTTTATTATATGCATTGTGACCTACTGCTACCACCTAGTGTTTGAAAGTAATGTGAGAGGATTATGGGACAAGAATCGCTACTTAACAAGAAGAAATGTGAAGTAAACGAAGGCATGACGGAAGGAAGAACCTTAATTGACGTGTATATGAATGAATGAATGTATGAATGAATGAATGAGTTTATTAAAAAAAAACTGACAGAGAAGCAAATGAATGGTAGGCTACATGTCTATGGTAGGGTGTGGAGGAATAGCAAGAGGTAGTGTAGTAATAGAGGTCTGAATAAACTGGATACGTACAGTAATAGAGATGATCTTTGCACTTAGTAATCACAAGGTGGCGCTTTGGTAGCGCGGGCGCTCTCTCTGTCTCTCCCTCAGGGAAAGGAAGTGAAACACCTGCAAGCTTCATGCAAATCTTCTGCAAATGATGTCTACGTAAAGAAATGAGGTCATTCTATTCCCTTCCCCTCTTTTTCTTACGCCATTAAACTCTCGCTTATCCTCATACACGTAAAAGTCATACTATTAGCGTTATCACTCCGATAAGCTGCAATTTACGGAAACCGCTTTGCATCGATAGGTGAGGTGAGTACCGGAAGTCCCAGCATCCAAACGCCAAACGCGACCCTAAAGCCCCACCCATACAGGTACTGGCTCCGCCCCAGGTGGTCTCAAAGGGCTCTGTCCAAAACCAAACACTAGTAGGCATAGAGTACTGACACATATTGTGGTACAGGTGACTGAGTATTAGACCTACAGTTTAGTTGTGTGTGATTTAGGACGAACCCAGTCTTCATCACTCACTTAACGGAAGTATGGGACGGTGGGTGGGGATGTTGACCGTCTATAAAAATCCGGTGTTTGGGGCTTTGGTTCACTTTTCATTACCGGTATGGACAGCAGACGTGACATCTGTGGTTTCCTGAGACCAACTAACCAACTTTTGCGACTTTGCTTTACTACTTTGCTTTACTACTTTAAGTGGACTTTGAGGTAATGAAAATATGTTTTTCATAGACTGTTCTCTGCCATTTTAAAAGTGTTTTTTTTTATTTTTAGGTCATGATGGAAAACAATGCAGAAAAAGTGTGCGTTCAGTAGAAAACACGCACTTTACGTCCCGCGGAATGGCGCCCTGCATCATCTCAACACCTGGAAACGTCGGAAACATTTCAGCGCGGTCACCTGTACTTGCTTCACGTTGAGCCACGCGTACAATACGTGACCATTCAGTTTTGTTCGTTCGGCTCGCGTTACGCAAGTGCAGATTCACGTCAGAGACGAAAAAAAAAGCCTAGGATGCTGTTGAAAACATGTTTCGATGGCTTGTTGGATGAAAACACGTTGAATATTGCTGTTACAGATATTTTGCTTTGGATTTCTGTGGTTTTCCTTCATTAGGAAAAAAAAAATGACAAGCACAAAATTATAATCTTTTAGTTTTAATTAAATCACTTTAATGGTTATGACTTGTTCTGACCAATATGACAAAACGTATGATTATAAACCCTTCCTTTAACAGTATGTTATCTGTAGCCTGCAGTTCAGTATTTCCATTTTTAATAAGTAGCTGAGCTGAGCCTTGCATGGTAATGATAATTTCAGTACTTCTTATGTGAATTAATGCGATAATGCCAATCCAGACTATTTCCACTGCTTCACCTTTACATCAAAGCCCTTGGATACGTGTGCTTAACTACATGAGCTGCAATAGCGCCCACTGGAAAGTTTTTGATTATTATAATTGAAATGCATCATCACTGTTAATCTCCAGATGTGTGCATGCTGACTTCACACATCAGGGTCAGTACGTGCAAAGGCCTAGCGTTTCCATGGGAACTGGAGAGTCAGAGAGAGCAGAATCTGTTGGTGAAGTGAGAGTAATGTGTAAACGGCGCTAATAGAAGGTAAACTATTAACTAGTGGAGCCCAACCTCTCCACTTTCCCACCTGACAGACCATCTGCCCAGGGCACTTAGACCAGACCCAGTACAGGATTAAGTGCTCTGTAGTCATGGAGTCCATATCTCAGAAGTCATGTTGATTCAAATAAATCACCATTCATTGCACAGTACACACAAGCACACCTGTCCGCTTTCTCAATCCAGCCATGCTCACGCTTCTGCCTTCCTTTAAATATTATATGTCAGTCACTAAGCAGAATAACACACTGACATGAATGCTAACATTAACAAGCAGGGTTTTTTCACTCGTTTTTTTTGCAACGACACAACTCAATTTATTGTGAGCACAGGCAGGACCTCATAAATAATCTAAAATGTATTTTAACCTAAAGCAGAAATGTCACTGTTCAGAGCAGATGTTTAATTTATGGCTCTTTATTAGATCAGAGGATTGTTTTTTTTTTTCCTCAATGACGCCTTTCGCTTAAGGCCATTGATTTTCCTCCATCACTAAAGTGGCTCTGGGGGCCATGTGTTTCAGCAAAGACCTTTCCAGTGTAGCTAATGAAATATGCAAACCGGCTTCATCTACCTCACAGCCAGAAGCAATCAGCTGTGTGTTATCATGGGGGCAGACTATGCTTGAGATATTGAGTTCAGTTCTGTTTATGGGGGGTTAATAAATAGGATGTTTAGTTTAAGAAACCATGTATGCCCTAAGTAGCCCACGAGTACAGAATGTTGTTTAGACAGATGCTGTCTGCCTGTTTTTTTTTTGTTTTTTTTTCTTTTGCACATGCTCAGTCTGGGATAAGTTGCCATAGAAATGGCGAACATATGGTGCAGCTACACTCACTATTCAAACTGATGCCTGTGATGGACAAGGCTGAAAATCCTACAACATCTGGGGATCATTTGATATGTTTTAAGCCAGAAAACAACAGTTCTTGCTTAAAATACCAGCAAAAAAAAAAAAATCAGGAGAATTAGTCATTAAAATCAAATGTGCTCAAACACAGTAGACGGAATAATAAGATTCAAGATTTTATTTGTCATATACACATTTATATACAGTATGCAACTTGTAGTTAAATGGAAACCTGGCCACTTCCTCTTATATATAAATTAACAAAATTTAAGACACTAAATAAAAAATGAACATAAGTAAATAAATAATATAACTAATATAAGCTATTCAAATCCAGTCCGTTTTATTTTCCTGCAAAATATATTTAATATATATTAAATCCAATGTAGTGCATACAGTGATACATGGTTGATTGAGAACATCCCCAAATATTAGCAAAAAAAGATGTACGTGAAAGACTGAAATAGAACGCAAAGAACACAGATGCTGAAAATGTCCTATGTAATGCAAATTCTACAAATATGTAGAACATATTACACAAATTTGACCTCCTCTAGTCATACATATACATATTTAAATACATAAAATGTAAAAGCAACACCATACACCCGATACCGGGGAGCATTGTGTGCTTTATTACTACTTTAATATGGCAACCCTTTTACTTCTGGAGTATGCATGTCAGAAATATTCAAATACGTCATTTGGCAGTGAAATAGGTGTAACTGTTGTGTGTATGGTTGTTCTAGGGGTGTATATGTGTGTGTATGTGCATTTGGGGGGGTGAGTGGATGTGTTTACCCTCCCCTCGGTTTCAGAGCAACATGTTGAAACCCAAGGACAGTAGATTGGTGATCAGCACTTTTAGATGTGCGTCACAGGGAGAGGGATGTGTTTTGTGGAGTCTTCCTGACAACATGAAGATCCAAGAAAAAAAACAACAAAAAGTGTGTGTGTGTGTGTGTGTGTGTGTCTTTGGACCAACATATAGACAGACAATGATGTGCTGCCAAAATGAGATCTGTCACTATGGTGGAGATGGAGTTCCTTAAATACCACCCCAACACACCCACATGCATACATGCATTCATGCATGCACAGAGGCAGGAGGCAGCAGGAGAGGGCGCAGATGTGTAAATAGAGCTGTTTGCTTTGCGTATGCTCTGAATGGCCTGAGCAGTAGGGGACAGGTGATGAATAGTAGCTGCTCTCTCTTCTCTGTCTTCCTCACCAAGCAGCTGTTTGTGCATACTGGACTGAACAGACAGACAAGCGTAATGGTGCTGACTTTCCTAGCACATGTACGCTTTGCCCGTGAAGCATCTCAGCGAATGCCAAAAAAGCAGAATAAAAATCATATTAAAAATGTTCTCTATGTACAACATAGGGCTTCAAAAAGAGAAAGAAACATCAGTAACTCCTATACTGGGCACGTCACTTCAACTACTTTGAATGCTTATCTTGTTGATGTGTGTGTGTGTGTGTGTGTGTGCGCGCGCGCGCGCTTATATGTGTGTTATGTAAATGCACTGATTTCCTTATAAAATGAGCATTGAAGTGATCCAGGAAGAAAATCATCATGCTCGACTTCTTGCTGGGCAAAAACTTTTGTTCGTCACACACATCACTCTCCACTTAAAAAAAACAAACAAACCTATTACTGCTTTTACACGTACTTACTGCTTCCCTCATATACACGTTTATTTCATACGTATTCCCACAGCGTTGTGTATACATGAACAGATCTTTCACATCACTTTTATTACTATGATGTAATCGCTTTTTCCGTACATTTATGAAGCAATTCACTATGAACTGAATATGATTCGTAAAGGAGTGAGAAAATTTAATCGTATTACATTTTCTTGTTCACGGTGTCCACTAGATGTCAGTAGAGGCCTAACATCTCAGAATTGCTGCTTCGTGTTCTTTGTTATAATGAAGGAACAAATACTGAGCAAGATTGAGCAAAGATGCGTTTTACACCGTTTACACTGTTTCTGAGATGTTGGCTCAGTAGTTAAGATGTCAGGTAACCACCGAACTGTTGCTGCTAGGCCACTGAGCAAGGCCATTAACCTTAAGTTACTCTGGATAAGAGCATTTGCCAAATGTCTGAAATGTAAATGATGTCATTAAAGATTCACTTGTACACAGAAGTGTTCTCTTAACAGGAGTATAGCTCTTATTAGATACAAAAACACAAATGCATTTAAAATTGATATGAGAATTAACAGCAGTTGATTTTTATTTTTGTTGTTGTACAGAGACAAAAGGCATGAACATGACCCACAATACTGCAGCTGTGTGAAGTTCATCTTAGTTTCATTTTCAGATTACTCTTTTAGCTGACATTTAGGATTCAGAATTGAAGATGAACAGATTAATATGTAGTACAAGTGTCCAGGATTTTCTCGTGTAAAACATTGAGTGTTCTACCAAAAGGAGTTTAGTTAGCAACGTACTACACTTATACATCTGGCTATAGTGAGTTTTTCCT
>JAOTRN010000012.1:1852571-1865992 GCA_028566695.1 Bagroides melapterus
GGTTTAAGGTCACAAATGGGGGACCAGTTATCAGTGCCTGAGTCTTTGCAGAAACTCTAGCATTCAGGGAGGCAGATAACTTCCTTTACCCTCACAGACATATCGGAGCCTGTCATTTGAGAATCATTAAATCGGTTTTTGAAAAGAATATTGACAAACGTGAGGAGCATATGATTCGACCTGGAGACGCTACAACCTCAATACCTGGGAAAAATGGCAGCAGTCTGCGTGAGGGTGGCCTGCGGCCTAAAGTCAGAAAGCAATCTCCTAGATTAGAAAGGATGACACTAACTCCCTTTTTAGGGCAATCTATATTCAATTTATAGACAGGAGCTCCTTGAATGGCACAGATTGTGGCAGCAGATCAGAGAAAGAAAGCCCCTCTTTGCATACATAATTGACCCCCCGTTTCCCGCAGCGCGGAAGAAGCAGCACCACAGACAGAGCAGCTAGAAGCAGCTGCAAGGCAGGGCGGAGAAGCGGCCGTTTCCTGCTGCTTATGGGTCGATCGACGCCGACGCTCCACCCACACGGCTCAGCCACGCTGAGCCACACTTTTCACCCTGCACCTTTGGAGATGAAATAAAAGAGCACTTAAAGTTTCCCACCACTACCTGCCTCCATGTCTCTGTTCCTGTGTCCAATCTCGCCATGCTACACTTGTGGAGAATGCAGGCAGGGGACCAGCATCCAGCAAAGCGCTGTGTCCAAGGAGTTGGCCGAGGGCCTCCAGGCGGCCACCCAGGAGCTTGTGGATCTCAGGAGACCTCTTGCACAGCCGCCATCCCTCTCCCCGATCTGGGCTAGGACGCCCAGCAGCTCCTCACCAAGATGACAGCAGATGACAACGTTGAAGCCTTCCTCCTCATGTTCGAGCGCACCGCCGATTGCCGAGTGGGCAGGTCATCCCTGACACCTCCCAGAACATCGCCAGGGAGCTCCTCACGCTCTTCAGCCGGGTCAGTAGCAGTGAGCACCATTAACTGATGAAACTACACAGATAATTTGTTTTAGTATAAAATTAGATCATAGTGAATGCACAGCCAGCATCTTTGAAACTAAGACTATTCATTGTTAATGATCTGATTTCTGAGAAGTTTAGTGCTCAGAAACATGCCAATATTGTAGAAAAACTATTATCAAAAACTAAAAAGTGGCAAAGACTAGCTCAAAAACTTGAAGTGGCAAAGTAATTATGCACCAGCAAGTCCGTAAAAGGGCATCTACGTCACAATTCTCCAGCTTCTTTATCTTCAGGAAGTCCTCTGGGTATGTTTGTGTCAATTGTCTGTCTACTGCAGAGGAGAAAAAAAAAAAAATATATATATATATATATATACATACATATACTATAGCATGGCGAGACTGGACACAGGAACAGTGACACAGAGAGGCAGGAAGTGGTGGGAAACTTTAAGTGCTCTTTTATTTCTTCTCCAAAAGTGTAGGGTGCAAAGTGTGGCTCAGCGTGGCTGAGTCGTGTGGGTGGAGTGTCATCGTCGATCGACCCAGAAGCGGCAGGGCTGGGGAGATTCAGGGCGTCACTCCAGGGAACCTGTCAGACACAGAGGAAAGACCAAAAAGAACCACCATTGTATCCAGACAGAACTAATTCTTTACCTTTCTTGGCGCTGATCCAGCCTTCTCTAAGCCGGCATCTTGTGGAGAGTGAGGAGTTAGAAGCAGCTCCTGATTGGCTCCTCTGGTTTGCTATGCTTTTTCTCCACCCTGCCTTGCAGCTGCTTCTAGCGGCGCTGTCTGTGGTGCTGATTGAAATGCTCCACCAACCCATCTGTCTGTGGGTGGTAGACGGTGGTGGTAGGCGTACCTTGATTGGTGAGGATATCCTTACCTGTTGTGGTTAAAACCACTTGAAGACTATGGTTCTGGCTTTGAACTGCTGTTGTGGTGGTTGGTTTTGTGCTTGGGATTCCATTATTGAACATTTAAAGGCTTTGACCCGAAATTAGCTAGTGTTAAATCTATAATGAATTCAGGAATTACACAGATTTCTAAGTGACTCAAAAGTTGCTCAGGAGGCAAATTATGCTATTTTCTTTTTGCACAGTATTTAGAATACTTTGGTATAGATTTGGCAGAATCCGCCATGCCATGCAGTCTCAGCCTGAAAAGTGGTCAAGAAAGCGTGAGTTTTCCAAACGTAGAACTTCTGAGTTGGAGGAGAGTGAGAGAACAGGGACTACCTGTCTTATGCTCTTATTCTGCCAACTTAACTTGCAAGCCCCATTATTGTAGCAGATCCAACAAAACTCAAAAATATAACTGCTCAATATCCTGGTAAAAAATAAAGCAATGCAAAAATACTGCAATAGTGCATGAAGCTCAACTTCATTATCCATGGTCAAAACACTGAACATGTTTTTCCTCCTTTTGAAATAGGGATATAGTGGCACACATCCTTTAAAATTGTTTGTTTTCCATTCTGCTTATTCCTCATCCTCATCACCCTAGAATTCACTCGCTATAAAGGAATGGCTTGCTGAAGACTAAATCTCAGAATATGCAATGTAGATTCCCCTTTTGTGGTTTTGCTGACTCATACTCCTATGTCACCTGACCCCGTTTCAACCAATGAAATTGCTGTGTTCACATGCACTTCAGACTGTGCTTCAGTTCTGCTTGGGTGTTCACAGCAATGATGCAATATGGAAGTATAATAGTGCCAGAATTCCTTAAAACAAAATAGCATATTGAATCAAATAAACTGAAAAAAAAATCCTTGCTAGAGAAATCTGGTCCCCCTGTATATTACACTGTGAGGGATAATCATGCACTAAATTGCTGCCTGTAAGTTACAAGTGCCCCTTTCCGATTGGCAAGTGGTTCCAGGCAAAGTAAACTGCACAGGGAGCAGGAGAGCTCTTCCCGTGATATCCTGGATGTGAAGACCTGAATTTTGATACCTGAATTTTTTTTAACCTGACCACCTTGCATCAATTTAAGGTGAATCATGTAAGGTGAATATTTTTGCATAGAATTTTAATGCTTGAATTAAATTTTCATTTGAAATATACAACCACAATAAACTGCAGTGCCGAAGATTTCAAGCATTGTAAAGATTTTCAAGCAGTTCATGTGATTCAATATGCTATTTTGGCACTATTATACATCCATAGGATGCAGCATTGAACTTCCATCAAAAAGTAATATAGATTTAAATTGATGTTCACATTAAATTACGCTTGTAATTTCTAATTAATGAATTTTCATGTATTAATGTTAGCATTACAATATCTTAGATGAAGTTGCTTGGTCAATAATGCTTATTTTGTTTGTGTCGTAGATACTGTTACTTTTTTATGATCAAATATTGTATTTTTTAAATTAAAATTGTGAAAATAATTTTAGAAAAATGCTTCAGGTATTACTATAATATAACAAAAAGCAATCATATTAACATGCTTAGAAGATTTATTAGAAATGATTAAATCAGTATAGAGGAGTACAATACAGGGAAAAAAATTTAATGTCAAAATCATTTGTATTTATGAGTAAGCCTATAGTTAGTGAATAAACATAGAAGATAAAAAGCTAAATAAAATAAAAATAAAATAAAATGAAATAAGATAAAGAAAATAGAATAAAATAAAAAACATTTTAAGCAAACAAATCAGAATTCCATGGTAATGGCAGCTGAGTCGTAGAAGTCTACAGATCTGAGTCTTCTAGTAAGTTGTAGAGGGCATGACTGAGAGGGGAAATAAAAGGCAGAAATGAATGCATAAATTGCAAATGCAAATAGAAATTTTAATGTTCTAAAGCTTCATTCTTACCAGTGCACAGTTGCCTGTCTTCTGCAAACAAAGGTGGACCTCACAGTGCAGGTAGATCTTGCTGGAGAAGCCAGTGAATGTGAACATCCTGAACGAGAAATAGCTAGATGTAGAAACACCATTCTGCAACACGGCCACTGTGCCATCATTGGGGTTCGGACACCTGGAGAAAGATAGAAAGTATTTTTCCGTAAGGGATCTGAAAGCTACAGTCACATTTTCAGTCTAATTTTTTTCACCTACTCATTAATTATTAGGTCCCAGCGGACAGAATAATCAGTCTGGTTGACTGGTGTAGCCCAGCAATTGTCCAACACAAGAGCGATCTGAGTGCTGTCAAACTGATCCACGTGCACCGCTATATACATCTGATGATTCACTTCTAGGGTCACATTGCCAGAGTATGGAACCAAGAATGTAGCATCGGTATACGGGGTCATTCGGATCTGGTATGTGCCCTCAGTCGACAGTTCCTTGCTGATTACACTGTGAACAGAAAGGCATTTAACATCTAAATAATAATAATAATAATAATAATAATAATAATAATAATAATAATAATCATCATCATCATCATCATCATCATCATAATCATAGTAATACTTTGTTATATGGTATGTTTCACACAACTCTGAAAATAATATTACTAATATTAATATTTAAATTATATTTAACATAAAATTTATCTACTTTGTTGAGTAGATAATTTAATGAACTGTTAATGTATTATTACCGGTTAAAATGTCAAATGATGCAACAAAATTAACACTACAGAAAAGCAACAATATATTATATGCTCTTCTTATTTAAGGAAGTGTCTCAATTCAGGAAAAACAGCCTCAAGAGTTCAGCAACATTAGTAGAGGGAAGAAATATTTAAAAAGTTGTGGCTATAGACAGTGTAGCTATATTACCCTCCTTTGGCTTCTATGTCTGTTGGCATGGAGATGCTCTGGATGATTGGATAAACACAGGAAATGGCAATGTTTATCCCACCGGTGCGACTGATTATTCCTGTCCTGTTAGTCGTTCCAACATTGTTCTTGAAGGCAATGTGCGTGGCATTATTCTAAAGAAGCACATAACAGATTACAGAATTGTAGACCTCAGTATTAAGATTCACGATGCATAATTCCATCATAAAGTATTAACTGACTCAAAAATATTTATTTAATACTCAGATTAAGACATTAAGAACTATATTTTCACATCATTCAGTTTGTTTTGCTTTTTTGGTTGCAAGAAAATACATACAAAAGTTTTACAGTTAAACCCTTATATAATGAACTCAAAATCAGGAGCTCGGGCACTTCCTTGCCAGACCAACAGAGGGGTCGGAAAAGGTATTTTCTCATCTCCCAACTGATAGTTTCTAATGTGGGCTGTGCTATTCCCTTTCCTGTCCTATGTTCCTGTCACCTCACCTGTTCCTTGTTTACGTGATTGGTTACCTTATATATTCCTGTCTTGCTCTTATAGTGTTAGTGAGTCCTTGTTGATGTTAATGTAGGTGCTGCTGTTGTCATGTGGGAGCCATAAGATTTTGCCATGTCCAGGTTATGCTTTCTTTATTAATTAGGGTTTCCATGTTATAGTCATGTTTAGATTTTGTCATGTTAAATCTAAGTTTTGTTTGTTTTTGTGTCGTTAATAAAAACAGTGTACACTCTGGACTCCTGCATGTGGGTCTGATTTGCTACTGCCATTGGCCATCTGTCCCTTAATGTAAGACATGTAAGAGTCTTAAGTAAGAGTCTCTAAGTGTATAGTTAAAAATAATAAATATAACGAGTGCTGATTTTGTACCTCCAGAGTTGTGCCACACATGTTGACATTACTGTCAAATTTGAAAACCAGTCTGTTATTTTGGATCTCCCCTTTGCAGCTTGGGTCATTAAGATGAAGCACATCTGCTGAATATCCAGCTTCAAAGAGCTGACAGTGAGACAGAGACAGTGAACCAGTACTGCCTGAGCATGTTTCAATGGCATCTAAGGGAAAAAATTTTTTTTTATAATAGCTCATGACGGTGAGCACATATTGCCAGTATTTTCTTTATCTGGGTTTGTTGCCCTGTAATTTATATGTTGAAAACTGCATAGAACTTATAGGCTTGTACACAGGACTCTACATTACGATGCTGCACTGAGGTTGGGAACAAGCAATAGTAAAATGAGAAATGTACCATATATATTCTGGCTGCTCGTTGTGATATAGCCACAGGCACAGCCATAAATGCCATTTATCTGCCTACATACTTCATCCGATGCACAGTTTAGGTTCTGGCAGGGCACTACAAAGAGAAACAAGAAGAAAGACACAATTTTATTACCAAACTAGGGTGAGACTGAAATTTTTGATTGAACAGCCACGCCCTTGCCACCCAAGGCAAGGGCGTGGCTGTAAGGTAAGCACTGATGTTACTTGATAACTAACTATAATTTATGACTTGGTTGGCAAGTTCTAATGAAGTTCACAGCTCACATAAATATAATTTTTTTCCCTTTATCTCTCTATACCCCTCTCTGAGAAAGTACATATTCAGCTAACATGGTACACTTATTGCTGTCTGTGTAATTGTGATGTTGATGCTTACTGTATGTTGTCAGTGTGTAAAAAAGTTGTTGGCTAGTTAGTTATGTATCCATGTTAGTTGTAAAAACATTGTGTGTGTTTGCCATTTAAGGAAAGTTATCCTTGAAAGAGAGTTCAACCTTCCCAGAGTTTGTACTATAAGAAAGTTTCTTGGTAACTACAAAGAATAATAATAAAATTATGACCTATAAATTGAAAAGCCCAGCGTCCAGGGATATTGACATTACTAGTTGATGACAACTCAAAGGCATTGTTTACTGGAATGCTGACAAAACTGCTGTTCTCCATGCCATAGCCAGCCTAGAAGTGAATTTTCAGAATTTTTTATTTCACACAAAGAATTGATATCGATGTAGTCGCATATTATTCCTGAGATAACATTTATGAAACAGCTACATTCAAAGGAGACAAACAAAGTGTTCTTAAAACTATCGAAAATAAATGTGAGTATGAAGTTCTTACAAGCCAGGAACCAGGGGAAATATAAGGAACGGTCTCATAGTTCATCAGGATGAAAGAGAAGCGTCCACCATCTGAGGCCAATACGACTTGAAATGAAGTAATCTGACATGGAAGCAAGATTTAATGAATATTATGTGCTTTGAGGACCAAGGTCTGAATCATTTGTGTTGATTCTTACCTGAGAATAAAAATTCAACTGGTACATTTTCCCAGGTGGCTACAAAGACCCAGTGAGCAGAAAAGTAAACGCCAGGAAACATCCTGTTAATTTCTTGGTTTGCTTGATCTATAAGAGGTCCGCTTGTGGCCTGCTCATATTTCTTTACTCCAACATAAAAATCGAGGTCAGTCCACAGTGGAGCGATGAGGTCTTTCGCAAGTTGTGAATCGGGCATTTCATCATTGATATTTGGAACGAAGAAAGCCAGATAACCATCAATGTTAAGCTGAGAGAGAAAAGATACAAATTATTCGTCTACTAGCATAAGATGGTCACAGATCATGGACAAAATGTCTGTTGTCTTGCATTAAGATATATGATAATCAAATATATTTCACATATAAATATATCTACACATTATACTAACTATATAATAATATCACATGACAATTAATTAATAAAAACAGTCACATGAAAATATCCACAGTTATAACCAGTACATGAAAATAGAAAATTCTATTTGCCCATGTAAGTACTCCCATGTGAACTGTGTAACCTTCCAGTAAAGAATGTTTGTACTAGTGTGAGGATTTGACAGAAATGATTTCCTTCTTTTATACTTACATAGAGTTGAGAGTATGCTTTTCCAGAATACTTGAATGGTTGTTCCAACTGAATTGTTTCATAGGCTCCATCACCGAGGGAAAGTGAAATTGCTCCAGGTCCATCGTGAAAAAAAGGTGAGTCTTGAATTCATCAGAAAAAAAATGCATTAGAATTCTAGGCGTTAAATTTTGAGAGAAACTGAAACTGTATGTCAAATATCATTAGCTTGAGATCATAGAAATCAGTTTTCTTAAAGATTTTTAAATGTTATGTTACTCTGCTTTAATAAGATGAATTAATAATCCATCTCCACACTCTGATACATGTTTATGTTTAGAAACAGTTTGTAAGTGAAATTTTACCTGTTGTTGCTTCCATATATGTAGTTTCTTCTGTTGTCACCCCAGCCAACATTTCTATGTGTGTGTTTGTGAGAGATATATAGCGAAAGAGAGAGAGAGAGAGAGAAGGAGGAAGATATTTTGTTATTTTTTATGAATATTAATGCAAGGCTGTGTCTTTCTTTTTAATAAGCAGTAGAGATGGGGTTCAGTAACACATCTCTTGCTAATGATTTACAGAAATTAACTTTAGCCTAATGTCATTTAGCTTGGCTAATTGTTAATAGTTCTCCTTAAAGCTGAATGTTTTGTGTTTATTTTATGTTGATACTAAAATATACATAAACCTATACTGACTATAAGGTTTTCTTTTTTGTCTTATGAATGTTTTACGGTGTGAATGTTTTACGGTGAATATAAAACTAATTTACGGTAATATAAAACTCATTTAATCCCAAACACAAGATGTGCTTTTGTAATGTGCTAAATGGAGTCAGGTGTTGCTATGGTATCATATGATATCATTTATGCTATGACTCTATACCACAATCCTAGCACCAGCATAATTTTGGATTAGGACACACTTAAAGAGTATAGAAAGAGCAAAATTGTCTGCACTGTCCAACAAATTTACAGCAGTTATAAACAACAGAGAATTAGGAATTTGCAATTAGAATAAATTCATTTAGACAAACACACACACACACACACACACACACTGTTGTCTACACGCATTGATATGTAGTTACAAAACAGATCTTATATTTTTTAGGAATGGAATAATGAGTCAGTAGAATGATTCATACACTACCTGGCCAATAAAAGTCACAACATGGATTTTACTAAGCAGATTGGTAAAAGCCTTCCACTGGATAATTCCTGAATTGATTAATACATTTTAGCTGGTATATGCTTTAGATGTTGAGCCTAAGACAACGCAATAGTCTGATTCTTCCATCATCAATATGAACTTTGGAAGGAAATAAATGTTCTGACAAAATAAGCCTCTAAAACAAATCCATAGTGATTGTTTTTTTTTTTTGTTTTGTTTTGTTTTTTGTTTTTTGTTTTTTGTCTTTTGTAAATTCAATTTATATATAGCTTTTATTTATATATATCTGTATATATTGCACTGCTAACTTGCACTTCTGGTTAGATGCTAACTGCATTTCGTTGCCTTGTAACTATGTGCAATGACAATAAAGTTGAATCTAATCTAATCTAATCTAATCTAATCAACACGAAAAGCAGTCTAACAAAATATTAGAGTATGTGAATTTCTTTTGTCCATGCAGTGTATATAAACAGAGTGTCAGTGAAACTTGTATCTGTTGTTGTCTCCATATATGTAGTTTGTCCTATTGATATATGTAGTATGAGAACTATTCATCTCAATGTTGTTCTACATTTGATAATAATGTCTATTTGAAAGTGTATCAAATATCAAGTAATGAAGGATAAGATATAATAGTTAGATGTAGTGTTTACACATATATATTATATAAAAACTGTTAGTGAAACATTACCTGATGTTGGTGGTGTTGTTGTTGTAGCTGTATGAGACAGAGATACACAAGAATAAAGTCAAAGGTGGAAAAAGATATGAATTTGTTATTAACATTAATTAAACTGTTTTTCTTGGTAACTACAAAGAATAACAAGAATATAATGACCGATAAAATTAAAACCCAGCATCCGGGGATATTGAGATTAGTAGTTGATGATATATATGTCAGGGAGAGAGTGGGGGGTGGGGGGTATTTTGTATGAATATTAATGCATATTAATGTGTGCTGTAATCAACACAAAAAAGCAGTCTTACAAAATATTAGAGCATGTGAACTTTTCTGTCCAGGAAGTGTATATAACGTGTTTATAAACAGTGTCAGTGAAACCTTACCTGCTGTTGTGTCTATATTTGTAGTTTGTCCTGTTGCTACCCCACCTAATATATATGTATATATATATATTTGTGCGTTAGGGGGGGGTGTAGATAGGTGGAGGAGATATTTCAGGAGATATTAGGCAGTATCTTTCTTTTGTAATAAGCAGCAGTGATGGGGTTCAGAAACACAAAGTAAATCTTGCTACTGATTTACACAGACATTCAGTTAACATTCAGTTATAATTAACATTCAGTTATAATGTTAAGAAAAAAGAAACAAAGAAGGACTTACTCATTAAGAGCAGGGCAGAAAGACAGAGCGGAAGTGTACACTCCATGAACAACAGTGACTCTAAAAGAGAGAACCATATTAGATCTCAAGCAGGAGAAAGTAATTGCAAACAAGAACTTTACTAACTTTAAAGAAAACTTAATTAGAGTAATACCTTCCTTTTCATATTTACACAAGCAATTTCATAAGGTTCAGATTGAGGGCTGCACAATTGTGCTGAAAATAATAATAATTGTGGTGAGACAATTTATTTCTCTGTTTTATAGCATGGCTATTAATTCTTTTTTAGACAGCTGCATTCAGATGAATACCTTTCAGTTTACAGTGCCAGACACATTTAAATAATAATAATAATAATAATAATAATAATAATAATAATAATAATAGGGTTAGAAAGATCAAAGAGAGCAAAAGGTGACAACAGCAAAGCATCATTTACGTTACTAGGTGAAACCTCAATTTCAATTTTATTTTTTTTTAAATAGAAACAAATCTAAATATGCTTACTGTAGTTGTTGACACTCGTTAAATATGTTATATTAATATCTTTATTATGATATTAAAATATATTTTGATCAGAGATCAGAGATTCAGTTCAATTCAATTTATTTTTTCCTTAACATTTCAGATTGTCTCAAAGCAGCTTTACAGAAGTACAGAAACTGAAAAATGAAAAAGGAGAAAAAAAAAAAAAGATTTTACGTTCTTACTTCGAGATATTTTACCACAGGACTACATATTTAAAAATAAATCCATTAATTGCTGACAAAAATGAATTCACAGAGGAATAAATTCAACAATTAATTAATTAATTAATTAATTAATTAATTAATTAATTAATTAAAATCTTACCAGGCTCTAGATCTCTTTTACTGTATCTGCAGAATGTCTCTGCAGCTGCCTATGTGACTAGAGAATCACCAGTGATCTATTTATACGTACATCATAACAGGAAATAAACCTGAAAAATGCAGCTGTCAAGTATGTTTCCTTGTTGGGAAATTGTGTTCTATTTTGACAAATGACAACTAAAGAATGTTTTTGTGTGTGTTAGTGTAGCTTGCATTAGATAAACAATTTCAGGAACAATAAACATTTTAAATGTTTCTCTGTACAACCTTTTAAAACTGACAGATATGAGTAATATATCTAGAATATATATAGAATTCTAGCCAAATACAGACTTCTACTGAAAGACTGGTGTTTTTCATCACCTAGATATTAAAGGAGAAACATTAACGATATAGAAATTGCACATTTATTAAAACAAAATATACATGTTGATTAGAAAATCTTTTGTAAGCTATTCACAAGTGACCATTTGTCTGTTACATTGTCTCCAGAAAGTATTCCCTCCCATTTGATTATTTACCTTTTTTCGCTTTATTGTAAAATAAATATTAGGATATGATTTATTCCCACACAGCATGCTATTATTTTGATATTATGACACAAACCACAGCAAGTTAACTCAGCCTTATAGCTGAATATTTAAACTTTATTTTACTACTGTGTTAACTATATAAAAATGCAGAAAAGATTATCAAGAAGATAATTATGTACTGACAACATAACTGGACATGTGCTCAGGGAATATGCTGATCAGTTTGTAGATATCCTGATACACCTATGCTCAACCGTAATTTTTTCACTGCGTGCTTGAAGATAACCACTCAACAGATTAAAGGGTCGGCAACATGCAAATTTTGAATTTTGAATTTTTTTGCCCATAGACAGATATCAATTCATTTATTATAGTAAATTAATAATTCCATTTTTAATCATTAACTTAGATATTGTTATTTATAAACACTGTAACGGCCGATATGCATTTCCATGCATCAAATTATTGTGTGCTGCGCCATTTAAGAGGCTGATTACTCAGAATGCGTGTTAAGTATTGATGACGTAGGAATACTTCACAACGGTTCAGTGAGAGCCACATTTAATGATAATTTTTTTCTGCCTTCTTGTTATAATTTTCTTCCTCATTTCCTTTATTTGTGACCCTAAGTAAGAACTTACCAACTCATGTAGGATGAGAGAGAGAAAGCACATTTCCTGTCTACCAAACATTAAACATGTGAAACACAGACTCTGCAAGTTCTTTAGTTTTTCTGGAAATAATGTATCTGGGGCGAAGTGTTACAGTTGGTGCTGGAACTGTCATCTATGTGGAGTTTGCTTCGAAAACTACATAATTACATGAGCTGAGAACTGTTGATGCTTTTATTCTCATGGCCTGAGATTAGTGCGAGGGACACATGTTTTTGTGTGAGTGGATTATTCAATATATCTGTAAGGATAGGACTATTCCCTGCCAGCCCACTAGAGGGGGTGCTGGCAGGGGATTGGACTATTTCTGTATGCTCCTTTGTTCCATGTTCCGTGTCTTTTATTTTGAAGTCTGTCCTCTGTCTTCTGTGTCTTGCTTCCCTTCCCCACCTGTCCCTAGTCTAATTCTAATGAGTGTGTGTATATATACCCCTGTGTTTTCCCTTGTCTTTGTCGGTCATTAATTGTTGTTAATGTTGGTTAATGTTTGTATCGTAGCCTTTGCCTTTGCCTTTGCCTTAGCCTTAGCCTTTGCTTTAGCCTTTGCCTTTTGCCATTTCCCCTGGATTACTTTTGTTGTGTTTTTGTTCATGTTTGTTAAATAAAACTTTAAACTGCATTTGGATCCGCCCTCTCTTCTTCCCTGGACCACCCTCTCGTTACAGAACGACCGACCCCAAACATGGATCCAGCAGGAAGATTATATTTCCTGTCCCAGGGAGACAGGACCATTGAGGAGTACGTCAGCGAGTTCTGTGAGCTGGCGGACCAGGTATCCTTGCCGGACATAGTCCTTAAGGACACTTTTTGTCGTGGACTGCCCCCGGAAGTAGCACTAGCAATGCCACATTTTTCTGAACCGTTGTCTCTTACGGAATATCTGGACATTGCCTTAATGTTAAGCAGTTCACCGTACACAGTGGGTGTAGCCGAGGAACCAGTATACCCACCTTCTGACCTCTTTTATGCCTGCTGCAAGCCTCCGCCAGAGCCTGCTCGCCGCAAGCCTCAGCCAGAGCCTGCCCGTTCCGAGCCTCAGCCAGAGCCTGCCCGCTCCGAGCCTCAGCCAGAGCCTGCCCGCTCCGAGCCTCAGCCAGAGCCTGCCCGCTCCGAGCTTCAGCCAGAGCCTGCCCGCTCCAAGCCTCAGCCAGGGCCTACCACAGCCTCTCAGAGGCATAGAGGACTACGGGCTAGTGTGGAGGACGTCCCGCTGATATCGGTGCGTGCCGCC
>JAOTRN010000012.1:2023523-2037877 GCA_028566695.1 Bagroides melapterus
AGAGAGAGAGAGAGAGAGAGAGAGAGAGAGAATATACAGTGCTCAGCGTAAATGAGTACACTCCCTTTGAAAAGTACTTATTAATATCTCAATGAACACAAAAACTATTTCCGTAATGTTGACAAGACTAAGCTTAATATGACATCTGTTTAACATATAACATAAAAGTTAATTTAATAATATAACTTAGATTACATATTTTTCAGTTTTACTCAAATTAGGGTGATGCAAAAATGAGTACACCCCACTGCAAAGCTAAATTGTAGACTACAAATGTCTAATTTAACAAGAATTCAACCACAGGTAAGTGTAATTATTCATTACGCAGGTGTCCAGCAGACTGTTGACTATAAAAGCGTGTTACTTAAAGAAAACCCCTTCCCGTTTCATGCTTCATTTGTTTGCCTTCAAATTGCTTGTGAGCATCAGAACTGGAGCAATGGAACTGGAGCAATGACAACGACCCTGTCTCAGGCATCTTACAAGCTGGAATGGGTTTAGTTTTAAGATTTCATTGTATTTGGTGCCATCCATTTTGCCTTCAACCCTGACCGGTTATCTAGTCCCTAAAGAAGTTTCGCCACAACATGATGCTACCACCACCATGTGTCTAGAGAACACTGTGTTGTACTGATAAGCAAAAAAACTGTTCGGTTTCATTCAGTCTACAGTTCTTCAAAAATGTCTTTTAGCAAACTCCAAACAGGATTTTATACAGCTTGTAACAACTAATTAGTTGTTTTGCAGAAATGAAGTTAATGCTGGTTGTGACAGGAAGCTGTCCTTGTGCGCTGCTGCTTGCTGTGTAGCTGCCGACGTGTCAGAGTGCAGTCAATGCCCATGCTGACCTCTGTATGCCTTCAATGTGAGCATCAGAACTGGACCAATTTTTTTTTTTTTTTTTACACATCATGCGGAAGGCCGGTCGCTGTTTACCTGAGGAAGATGTGGCACAAGGATACGCTACTGGAAGAAGGCAAGCCAAGAGGCAGCGTTTGAAGTTCTAACAATCGTAAAATAGACAGATTCAGAAATTTTTCCACTTTTTACCAAACACTAATGATTGGTCATTATCTCTAGAGACTATATATACACATAACATGCTACTACGCATTGCTAGAACTTAACAAGTAAAATAATTGAGACACTGTCTAATAGTCATAGCAGATTTAATTTATGCATTTCTGATAAAACAACCAAAAAATGTGACACATTTGTGTTTATCACATACCCACATCCACACACTTTAGTAACAAAAAGTCAAGACGAATCAATACACGAAGCAGAGGGGGCGATAAAATTCTATTGGTTATAATAAACAAATCCTTCCATCGTTCAATACATTCAGTGAATACAAATACAAAGAAAACAAAAAACAAAATACAGATCCCAGCTTCTCTGTTTATGCAGGAGTAATATACTGTTACTGACACTGATGAAAGCAGCATTATCTGAGACACAGGCAGGCCTACTCCAATCAAAAGAAACACTTTTTTTCCTCTGTTCTCACCCGACACCAACTTGAGTTTGACTGAAATTTCATGCGATGTGAGAATATGAGATCGGTGCGATGTTACTGTGAAGATAATTAAGACAATCCGTTCTTACAGAGGCCTCGAGATGATGCAAGCATTACTGAGCTTTTATCCATTACACGACCGACAAAACGTCTTCCAAAAATTAATTGCAAAAGTGAGAGCCAGAAAATATGGATCCCTGGCGTCAGTGTTACGTTACATACACAGAATGAGATGTTCATAACAAGGACATTTTAAGCATCTCTATAGCTCTTCTTTAAAGGACACTATTGATTTGCAGCACACTGATTATGAAAGGTTTACATAGCTTTCATGGCACTTGACAAAAAAAAAAAAAAAAGGCAGAACAGCTACGAAAAGCACAAACACCAGCCGCCGATATAACCACTTTAATCGTTACAGGACAGGAAGAGACAACCGTTACACCTGCGATATCTTTCTGCCGCTGTTTTCTTACATCGTTTAACCATTCCGTATAATTTCTAGACGAGTGACCACATTTCTACCAGTAAACCACATGTTTGGACTCATCAATAAAACTAGCTGTGCACATCACTACTCTATAAATATATTAAATATGCATATATAAGAATACAAGTGGTGTGCATCCATGGCTAAAATCCATCTAATTTATCTGTCGTAGAAAATAAGCGTGCCATATTCTCTTGCTTGTGGGGTTTCCTTATTGCTCTGGGGTGTGCAAGTGACAGAAAAAAAAAGCCCATCAGGATATTGGAAGATTGAGTAGTTAAGCTGAAGAACCCATGCAAGTTATAAAATTAAAACCTTCCCTGAATACTAAGAGATGTGCACGTGTAATTGTTCCTGATGGCCGCTCAGGTCTGGTCCATAGTGGGCGCTGGAGCACTGTGGTGAGGCTGCAGGTCAGCAGGAATTCCGCAGTGGCTGAACAGAGTGGGAAGTGAGTGTTTGAGCTGCCCTGGAAAAAGGAAGTCCAGCCGGGGTGAGGAAGAGGAAGCGGAAGTGACTGGGATGGTCAGGCTGCTCTCGGGTAGGGCAGAAAGCGTGGCGGTGGGTTGGCAAGGGGCTGTTGGCATGGGGGTAGGTGGCGTGGACAATGCCGTGGACATAAGCAGGCCATCTGAGGTGATTAGATTGTGGAGCTGAGTGGAGTCGCTGAGAGGCAGAGCGAGGACGCCCCAGGAGCCGTGGGACACGTCCTCATCCACCAGATCATCTTTGGGGTCGTCAATGTGTGTTAAGTGACGCCTCTGTGAACGAGCACTGTCTCTCAGGTGACTTATGGAAGAAGGGGGGGAACGTGGGGAAGAGGGGAAAGTGTCCTCCGTTGTAGGAAGCAGGCTTGGGTCCAGGTCCAGACTGGACAGGGTCTCAGCTGAAAGACGAGCACCAAGCAGGTCCATGACACCGCCCTCCATACCGCGACAGTCCGAGCCCTCCACCGGACCGAGCTCAGCTATACTGCTCAGGCATGCCAGGGATTCTGGGTAGGATCCCATGTCCTGCAGGACCCGCACCAGCTCCTCAGCTTCCTCCGACGTAGGTAAGAGCTCACTTTGCTTACCTGTTATCAAAAACATAACATTATCAGAGCATTGTGGTCAAAATATAATTTCAATCAAAACATTTCAGTCACAATGACATAATGGCACTAACTTTCCTGTTCTCAGACCACAGATTGTAACTCATGACCAAAGAATTCTTTTGGAAGGTGTGATTTTTGTCAGCGATTGTAAAAGAAACAAAAAATGTTTTGCTACCTTCAAACAGATCAAAGTCTTGCAGGTCGTCTGGGAATCGGGACAGAACATCGAAATCTTCCTGATTCAGCTCCAGGTCATGAGGAATGTCACTGATGTCACTGGTGATGTCATCCGGAAGCTCATCAGCACTCAGATCAGGGGTCAAAGGACTCCTTTCATTATAAAAAAAAAAACTTGGGCAATGAGGTACATACCAAACATACAAACACAGACACAAGCTCTCTCTCCCTCTCTCTCTCTCACACACACACACACACACACACACACACACTTATTACCTTATCCCAGTGGCTTGTGTCGGTAAGCACAGGACAGAAGGTATTCCCAGATTACCCTGTGGCAGTGCAGGGGGGATGGGTTTCTGAGGTCGGCGTACCGATCCTCTTCTGCCCTTCTTCTTCTGTTTTTTGCTCAACGTTGGAAGTTTGGCCTTCTTCAGCCGCCGGCGTTGCTGAAGCTGCTGCTGGTGATGGTACGTTCTGCGGCTGACATCTCCACGAAGGAAGTTATCCTGCTCCGTGTGCCAGAAAGTACACATGAGACCCACATATACTAGACCCATACTAAAAGACAAAGATGACTAGCTTGCATATAAGCGTTCACTACAGCACAATATGTGCTCAAATACATTCAGTCATAAAAATATTAAAAGAGTCTGATCTGATTGTGCTTATCAGTGGGTCAGAGCCAAAAAAAAAACAACAAAAAAAAAACAAATCACGCACCATTTTCTTTGCATGCTCTTGACAGAGTGGTGTCTGATGTGTGATGTCGAAGACTGGGACAGAACACTGTGCTCCATCTGCAAAACGTGCAGTGCAGCTGGAGAACAGCTGCTGTGACCTGTTCTGTAGGATATCTGAGCAACACCACTAAGGACTAAGACATTATACAACACAAAACAATATCATACACACAATAACGCTGTAATAAACTACAGTGTAAACATCACAGCTCAGGGCTGTTCCAAGTTAAAGGCATTTGTTGGAAATGGCAGAATACGTGCTTCAGCCATCTTTCAAAGGATACGTTGGAGGCAGTGTCTGGTGAAAGGCAAGGAGTGGTTAGTGCAGGCTTTGCCGTTAACCTGGGCCGCACACAGTCCTGAGTCTGAGCTGCCTGCAGTACTAGCAAAACAGACACATCCTTTTAGCAACACATTAACCTTCACTGATACTGAAGATGAGTCACATATTTCAATAAGTGTTTATAAGCCCAGTCATTCTGACATAGTATCAAAACACACACACACACACAAGCTCTTGACCTGTAACTTTATACACACCCACTAAGTAACACATTAAATCCACATTACATTTTTTAAATTCTCTTATATTGTTTTTCTTTTTTCAGTACCAAAAATCTGTTTCTAATTAGAAGGATATCACATAGGACTTTCCCCCAAATGCTTCTGCTGTTGTTGGTTTTACGATAAGATTTCATACTGCATAACATTTTTAATATAATGCCTTTTTAATCAGATGAGGCCTCATTTGCATAAAAAATGAAAACGAATGGAATTGTAATAAATATGTCCAAAGGAACAAATAAAATGATCAGCAATTACCTGACGTTTGTAGTGTCTTGTCTTAATGCAGAGGACACATTTACATATTAAACCCACAATCGATAATAAGATCCTCTAGGCTGCGTATTTACCTTGAGAGTTCAGTATGACGCTGCTGAATTATTTGAGCAGTGTGATCAGGGTCGTGTGTGGCTGCTTGAAGCAAAGCGTTACGGAGAGCGTGCTGGGACTTTCTCTCTCTCATGAACCCTCTTTCCTCTCTACGCAATTGTCTGTGCTTTTGCCTCAAATAGCCGCAAAGCCCCGCCAGCCGCTCTCTGCGGGAACCAGAACCAACAGCCCTGTTGTACAGAACCAACACAGATTAGATGCAGATTAGCATGTCTCAGGAGTGAGATGAGCACAATGTTTTCTAAAATACAAACAAACTGTTTAAATTATGTTTTAACCGTATTAGGTTAAAAACAAAAAAAAAAAAAAAACAAAAGAAAAGAAATGATCTTTTCAGATTTATGGAGATGATGTGCAGTCAGTCGGGATTTTTAGATTTTAAATATATTTTACATACATATTCTCCATATAGAAAGATGATAATGCTCCATGATAGAAAGGGTATTAATTTAATCTTTCAAGTGTTTTTGACTGCTAATGTGAGATGAGTGGGAGGGGGCGGAGCTTCCAGTGGTGTTATATATCAGAAAATTAAAAAAAAAAAAAAGTGCTGGTTGGCTCATCTACAGTTTACAGTTTTGTTCTTGTTTACTGAATGATATCATCGGAATAAATATTACAAATATTGTTATATCAAGCTTCACTGAATGGACTTAATGTGTCTGGACTGAACTACTCTGCTCCTTTTGCCTCTGCATATCAGACATTTGACTGCTTATCTATAAGGTTTTGCTTGTATACATAGCCATCCTTCCATTTCCTTTATAATTACAATGTTTTCATAAATATACGGTTTCATTTTTGGCATCCACCTCCCAGTATTCACCATTAACGAATGTCTTACAGTGGATTATTTTGAAGGTTTTATGGAAGTGCAACAGCAACAGCTGTGGTCAGAGGGAATACACACACAGAACGGTATGAAGAATTGAGGCTGGGGCTGATTTCTTCTTAGCCCAGACTGAAGCCTCTTCAGGGATGCCATCAGGGTCATAATTAGGTGATTAAACAGAGTGAAATAAGCATTTGAGGGGTTTTTTTTCAGCCCACTTTGTTGACACCGCTGTAATGTGTCATTTGCAGAGAATGAGGAGGTAGATGTTAAATAAAGGTACTGTGTATTGAACATGAATAAGATGGATTATTTACTCCATCATCGGTTTCCTCAGATTCCTTTCGAGAAGAAACTAAAAGTAAACATATTAAATGCATACTGTCAAAAGAAACCACCATAAATTACACAACTAGACAGTACTGATAGTTGGTTGAACAATGAGGTTATCATTTTTTTACCGTGTTTGGTATTCGGAAGAAGCATGGCATGAAGCTAGCAGGTTATTATGAACTATTATCTCTGATAGTTTCCTTTTTGAGCTATTGATACATATGAAATTTATCCATCCCATCGTATAGCACTACCATCCCATTGTGTATGTCTATCTAAAGTAAAACTTCCACTCTAACACACACCTGCTTTCCTGTGGGCTCTGATATTTAAACAATGTCACTTTCTCCACTTGGCTCTCTCTTTCCTCTTCGCTGTCCTCGGACCAGTCCAGCTCTGCAAAAGAGACAGTTAGTAAAGCTTAAAGGCTACATAAAAAAATTACCGCAGGGTTCAAATCACTAGTTACACACCAAAATGTGGCCTCGGATCTTCATGCTTTCTTCTCTGCTGTTCTATCAGCCTGTGAAGCTGCATCAAGCATGGAGCCTGATGTTGTACTGGTGCTCTCACCTCCTTTGCTGGGCCCATACACGTACGTGCATTGCTTTGAGTTGAAGCTACAACTCTCTGGCTGAGAGCAAGCACTGGATGTATCTCTGGCTTGGGATTGGTGGTGGTCATGGTCTGATGACCAGGCTGAACAGGAGCTGTTGTGCATACTGGCGCTGCTTTAGGTTTTGGATGGTGTAAGATAGATACAAGAGGGGATTTAGATACTAAAGGAACTTCGGGAGGTCCTACAGCATGTGGAGAAAGAAAAGAAATGGAATGTGGGGAGATGACTGGAGCCACGGTGTGATGTCTCTGTTTATGATTAACTGAACGGTTTGTGGCTTTCTTCCCCAAGTTAGGGCCTTCTTTCTTCACTTTATCAACCTTGAAGAAGGTATAGGGGTCCAACGGGAGCAGACGCGTAAGTAAGGAGGGTGAAGTTGGAAGTAAGTGGTCCAGGTCATTAGAAGCTTTCAGAGCCAGAGAGGGCACAGTGATGTTGAGGGCCAGAGAGTCAAGAGTGTCTTGCTTCTTCTTTCTCTCTTTCTTTGGCAGGACACCCATAACCTGCAGGTGACTACTGCAATATCTGATAAAAGTGAAATAAAAAATAAACGTATGCATACTATAAAATTTTGTTTAGTACATTTATATAATATGTAACACAAACTTACTTGCGGTCTTGGGTCTTTGGGATGGGGTTGGTGCAGCGCTGACTGTTGTACTTGGCTACATATTCACACTGCCTGAAAGGGGCACTCCGGTCCTCCAAAACATGCCGAATGCAGAAAGCATAGCCGTTAAGCCTGCGCTGTTTGCAGAGCTTTGGGCTGTATGAACAAAGAGGCTTGTGGTCCACCTCCGAATAGTGAATATGTTTCCCTTCATACATCCCAAGGCTGAAGCTCTCTGAAACATCAGCTGGCAGAAAAATATCTGATTAAAACCTTTTATAAAACCTTTTAAAGCACATGTCTGGGGATTGTTTTCACATGAGGACTGTACAATACCTTCATTCATTTAAAAAAAAACAAAAACAAAAAAAAAACAACACTACATATACATTATAGTGCCATGTAAATGATACACACTAATGATGGAATCTCTCCAGTAACTGGGAAAGGTACAATAAACTACTACACTTCTCAAGCAGTGGATAATCTTTATTAAAAATGATGCAAGTACTAATTATCAGCTATCTTTATTAATAGGAGGTCAAATACCCAGAGCCAAACTATCGGAGCTCTCTGTAGTCCAATTCAGATAATTCACCTTGTGAAAACCTTTAATTGGTTCCTAATTGGTTCCTCATAATCTTCACACATCTCCATACAACAGTTTCTGATTATAAAACTGAGGATCTGGATTGTTATTCCCCCTTTTCTCATCTAAATAATTAAACACCAGTCACACCCACATTCACACTAAATTTTGTGCGCGGGAGTGTGATAATCCTAGTCACTTTTGTGCGTTAAATTAAAGACTAATAAACACTGACAAGTCGCATGTGCGCTTGCATGCTTTTCTCTCATTTCACAAACTACACCTAGAGTTAACACAATAAGGTGCGTTTGCCAGTGTGGACTTTTAATTATCATCAAAGCCTAAAAGTACGAGTTTAAAAAAATCCTCCGAGGAATCCACTGGAATTATACTGATCACTGCGGTTCCGTTTAAATGTAGATATTTTAATTACTTGGTAAAGCAGGTGCTTTGAGCATATGAAAGGCTAAATTCTAAAACGTTAAACGAGTAAAGAGTTCAAGGAAGGTTTTGACATGCAAAGTGAGTTTAAACGTGCAAGGGGATGGTGGCCAAAACTTCCCGCCTCCTGCTCTATCTCACACTTGGGTCGCGTTATCAGTTACTTAAGAGGCCAGGATTAGGAGAGAAGCTTAAAGTAGCGCGCGCGGTCACCATTTGATCATTTTGCTGCGGATGAAAGAGGGAAAACGAGACAGATAGGAAACACACTGATTAGCTAGGAGTAGATAATGGATTTAAACACTAAAACATTATATTAACAAATTATTACCATGGTACATTCATTGTCTGTGGTATATTCTGTTGTATATGTAGTGACTCGTTTTTTAATGCGCAAAAATGGTGCTGTGAAGCGAAAATATAAAAAAAAAAACATTTTCGTTAAAATCTCAGACGCGAGACTTTAAAACACAGACGTTTTTTTGGAATTGACATGTTTATCAAACGAGCCGAGTTTTTCGTCGTGCGTGTTTCCCTTTTAAATGTTTTTAAAGCGAAATTCGTAGTTACCGTGGGCCTACAGAGTCCTCCCGAGTCACCTAGCAAGCAAGCCGCTCCGCCTCCCACTCACGCGGCCTTTCTACTCACTCCGACTCCCGTGCTGCGCCAGCTGCTCGCTTCCGGTTTTAGCTTAGCCCGCTAGCTTTAGCGTTAGCCGGACAAGGCTCGCTTTTTCACCCACTATCGACGGCTATTACGAATGACCAGCTTAATCCCGAGGAGTATTCTTCGCGTATATCCGGCGATGGTCCTGATTTCGTTCCCGCACGCACCTTTGGGCGAATGTCGCGCGCGTTTGGATGTCGGTTATTTTGATAAAAAGTGCGCGTATACATGGAGCACAGGGTGTTGGTTTGGTCGCCGGATCGAGGCTTCTTACAGCACTACTACAGGCACCGGGGGGACATGACAACAGGCGACAGTGCAACAACAACCTCCGCAACCATTTTGGAATTCAACTTTGTGTGTTCAGCTTTATTCTAAAGACACTTCGTTTTTCAGAGCTGAAACATGATTGAAGAGTTTGGTGTGATGATGTTACAAGTGCGCACACGTTAAGTTTGGCTTCATTAGGTTCCCTCGTTATTGATTTCAAACTTGAACGGGATCTCCCTCAAGTCTTCCCCGTCAGCCTCATCACACGTCTCTTTCAAGCTTTTAGTGAAATTCTGAACTTGACTTTACAGGCAATGCGACACAAATCGCACGTAACCCTGACAATATTCTCATAATAACTATAACACAATAATAGTCTGCAAGGCATATAATAAAAATGAAGTCGAAATCAGGAAAGCAAATACATGCTTCAACACAAAGTGTATGAGGATGCCCCCTATCAACCTCCATAAAACGTCATTTTTACAAAATTAAGTGCTACAATTAATGCATATTTCTCTTTCTGCAGTGAGACCACAAATAAAACAAACGTACAACTCAGGTCTAAAATATAAGTATAGATAACGGAATGCTCATACACATCAGTAGATGTAAAAGACAAATAAATCTGAATACATTTACCACAAACCACCTCACAGTTTCTCTTACATTCATAAGATGTGGTTTGCACGGATGTAGTGCTTTTGCCAGGGCAGATAGTGTACATGAGGACAAACATACATCATACAACTTTATTCATTAAGAGCTTTAGATAACAAAGCAGTTCTCCCTCGATCTCAGTGCGGGAAGGTAATGTGTACAACATTCATTTTAGCACACTTAAATAGAAGCAAGATTTAGCACAAGTAGGTGTGGTCTGGATCAAACATTAAATTTGTTCAATTCTAACAGATGGTAATGGACAGAGGCATGTACATTTTAGCAGATAGCAGGTTCCTCTACTGCTGCTGCCCCTTCTGTCACAGCCTTTACACACTTGGCCATTGTCTGGGAGGCCCTGCTAATGGAGTCTATAAAGGAAAAAAAGACAATAATATTGTCAGATTATAGTTCAAGCACAGTGCTGTTAAAAGAACCTGTTGAATTTTGCACAAGGACATACCATCACAAAGTCCTAATCTTTATTAAAAAAAAGTTTACACTACACTATAGAAAATGAATGTCATTCATTACCTGTCATGTAGAAATCTTTCACTGAAAGCTGAGGTGGAACAAGAGGTTCTGCAAGAAGGGACTGATTTACACCCTGGAAAGCGAAGAGAGTCAATAAATAATCTAAATTCCTACTAATGATTACATAGGCATATGGTGGACAAACACAAACAAAGACACGTACCATAGCAAGCTCATTAGCCTGTTTGAAGTAGTTTGCTTCCTCCACATCATCATAACGCACCAGGTTGGGGGCCACCTCTGCTAGTCTGTCCCTCACCTCATCTAATGTCCCGTAGGGCAGTGTGACTCCAGCAAGCTAGTGTACACAAAAAAAAATCCTAACCAAACAAATAACTGAACAGGTGAACCCAATGTAAATGAATTCACTAAAGGGGATGAAAACTGGTATTTTTTTTTTCACTTGTGTAGGTGAGAACACAATATTTGGACACTAATACAAACAAACAAAATAACCAGTGCCAGTCTGAATGAGGTCCTCTTGGTCTGGTTCTAAGCAAAGTCTATCCTGATTTGATTACAGGGAAAAAAGTTCACTTCAGAGATTTTTTTTTTTTGCTACTTCACTTTACTTTACTTCACTACACACCTCAGAGATGGCTCGAAGGATCTTCCAGTCATCACGAGCCATACCGGGTGGGGTGACTGCCACCCTGGTTTGCTGGGCACGCCCCTCTGTATTTACGTATGTGCCGTTCTTCTCTGTGTATGCTGCACCAGGAAGGACGATGTCAGCCATGGGGGCTCCCACATCACCATGATGACCTGCCAATACAGAGAGAGCAGTGTTAGTTGTGGGACACTCTTTGCCCTGGGAATGTAATTAATATTTAAAATTAGTATATTTTGATACAAGGGTTCAAAATGCTTTGGTTATTTGGTTATTTAATGTACCATTAGTTCTTTGTAATTGACAACACTGGCTTTGTACTAGCTTTGAGGTGTTTATTGTAACAAGGTTTTTGCAGCATTGTTTTTTAATTTTGGAACATTCCAGGTTAACAGGTTTAACCTGCAACTCCCCCCGATTAGTTGCAAAATTGTGCATGTGTGAGGTAACCTGGTGAAGACTAGAAGGACTCACCCTGATAGATAATGAAGGTGTCTTTGGGCAGGTCTGCTCTTGTAATGCAGCCAGCATCAGCTCCCAGCAGGAATAACACTTTAGGGGGATTCTTCCTGATTGCCTCCACACCAGGTTTATAGCCCAAATCCAGTGCTGCTACCTGACTTGCCACTCTACACACACATTCACACCTCTGCATTAAATCAGTCTACAGATATTGATGTCCAAATGTTGGTCTAGGATTAAAATAGATTTAACCAACAGTCATCTAATCCACTAATACACTGACCATTCACAATCTATCAACAATGTCAATCAAAAAGGTAGACATATATGAAACTAGACCAACCTGTGTAGCACATTCAGGACCTTCCATCCCTCATCAACCCCACTGCTGGCACGGGCATTCTGTGCAATTGTGGATACAGCACTCAAGATGGCAGAACCATCTGCCCTCTGAAGACAGGAGCTTCCAACCACCACTACTGGACGCTTGGCCTGGGCCAGCACCTAACACCAGGAGACAGTGTTATCAGTGTTAAAATCCATCCTGGATTGAAGCAGTGATGGTGCATCGGGCTAAAGTGCTTAAAGTTGAATAAGTCAAAGAATGAATGAATGAAGCAAGCAAGCCAACAAAGGTGGTGATCTAAATCCTGACCAACTATATACTGAAACTGACAGTCCCAATGGCAGCAAGAAGAAAGGAAGAGTTACCTGGCAGTAAGGGTGGCTTCCGGCAGCAATCTCCTGCAGTAGCTGAGCAGAATCACCCAGGTGATTGTAAGAATAGCTAAGATCCACTTCATGACCCACCACAGAGACTTGCAACTCATTATGGAGCCAGCTAGAAAGACAAAGTTATTTTAACATTACTTTTAAATGTAGTCTGCATTAAAGCTTTACTGCAGTAAGAATGAAAAGACTAAAATATTTTTATATACGTGTCTTAGTAATTCTATGCAGACAGATAAGCACCTCTTGCGGATGCGTGCGTTGAAGAGAGGAGCCTCGTAGCGTGGGTTTGTTCCAATCAGGAGAAGCTGATCACACTCTTCGATGCCAGCTATACGGGAGTTCAGCAGGTAATTAGAGCGCAGATCGGTTCTGGGTGAAGGATAAAGTGCAGAGTCTATTTAATACACACATCATCCATATACACACACACAGTGCCAGCAATTGTCTCAAGAAAGAGGCACTCACTCTAATGCTCACTTAGATGGACTCCTATGTAACACCATGCATCCTAAATAGGGGGTTTTACTAGTGTTCAATAAAAAGCAATTCATTAATGGAACTCACCCAGCACCAGCCATAGGGAAGATCTCCTCTGTGCACAAGATTTCACTATCCACCTTATTCAGCAGGTCTTTCAAGGCTACCAGAGACTCGGCATCTACCAACCCACCAGCAACGGCTGCAATCTCAGAGCCCTGGACTCCCTGGAGCTGCCAATGTGAATGAATCACACATTTTATAAAAGAAATAAGGGTACAAACATACATAACTTACAAGCAATTGGCTATACCACTCAAAAAATATTTAGCACTAGTTCATTTCCCAAATCAATTTAAGATCATTACCACGCCAGCTACACGGGTGAGAACATCCTCCCAGGAAGTGGGCACCAGCTGACCGCTGGCATCCTTGATCATTGGCTGGGTCAGGCGCTGCCTCTTCAGTCCGTCATACGCAAACCTGAGAGAAGAAACACGAGATGAAAGAAGTGGGGAAAAATAGGAACAAGCAAGGGTTAGAGCATGCACCTCATAAAGGTTTTGAAGAAGTATCCAGAAGGAACAAGCAATGTTTTTGAGCCAATTGGAAGTTACCTGGTTTTGTCCGAGATCCACTCCTCATTGACGTCTTCGTTAAGGCGAGGCAGGACCCTCATAACCTCTCCACCTCTTGTGCTCACCACAATATTAGAACACACCGCATCAAGCACATCAATAGATTCTGTCTTTCTGTTAGCAGAAATAATACACACAATAAGCCACACCAGATGCTGGTTTTTATAGGAGGCTTACTAAACATTCTTATCTGCGTTTCATTTCCAATCAGGGCCTTCATCTATAGTTTTGTGCTACTGAACACTTTATCAGTTTTACCTTGTCTCCCAGGGTCGGGCTGTGAAAGCGTAGGGTTTTGATGTCAGCGCCCCAACAGGACACACATCGATCACATTCCCGGACAGCTCCGACATAAACATTTTCTCTACGTAAGTGCCAATCTGCATGCTGTTGCCACGTCCTGTGGTGCCCAGGTCCTCCACTCCAGCGATCTCACTAGCAAAGCTGTAATGAAACAATATTTCAGTGATTTATTAGGTGCTCGGCGATTAATGGAATTCTAACCACACTAACCATAGAAATTCAGACATTTAGATCCAGAGGTGCTGGTGCAACTTTTGGTTTCTGAAAATTCCCTTAATTGCCCCAAAGTTACTTTTATTTATCAGTAATAATATGATTAATAATATGAAAACTAATATTCAATATTAGCAATGAAATAATTTTCTCGCTTTCCTCCAACATGTGACCTGATTTTTTTTTGTTTTGTTAAAAAAGCACTTGTATTAAATGTTTAACTCTTTCAACATATAAGCTCTCAGCAGCTTACTAGTTTTTTGGCATCACTACCTATAAATTGGCAGAGAAAACAATACTGCAGTGTAGGGCTGTGCGATTTGGGGAAAATATCTAATTGCGATTTTTTTTGACAGATATTGCGATTGCGATTTTATTTGTGA
>JAOTRN010000012.1:2084192-2095602 GCA_028566695.1 Bagroides melapterus
TACCATCTGATGCCGATTTCCTCGTGGCAAGGTCAACCATTAAAGGATACGTGTCGTTCAGGAACACAGTTACGGGCTCTTGGTTCATTCAGTCATTGTGTAAGCAACTAAAAGCACAATGCCCGAAGTAAGTACCAAATTAACTTCTGCTCCTGAGGTTGTATTCACATACATCTCAGCAAACCACTAAAAGCTCTCCTAAGTGGCATTAAAAGTTCATAGCTATTGTTATTTTTAAACCATTTTTAAACCATCTAAAAGTGCAGGATTTTCCCCATTGCTATTGATTGGCTGATGCAGTATAAATTCATGTTCAGCAAATGATGTACAGTCATTGCCAGAAATATCAGCACTCTTGTAGTTCTGTCAGGAAATGCAACGCTTCTCACAAAAATTGTTGCAATTGGCCATAATTTTGGTCCAGTGCATTTTTTTGGGTTGTGTGTGGAATTGTTTCAGATTTGACTTTTCAATGCAAACAAAAACAGTAAACACGTGAGTACCAAAACATTTGCAACTGCAACAATTTTCTGAGAGAAGGTTTGCATTTTCTGACCGAATTGCAAGTGCCGATATTTTTGGCCATGATTGTAATTGTGAATTAATGGAAGGATTTTGTAGTTTCATTTCAAAGAATTGATTTACACAGCAACTATGTAGCAGACAATAGTATAGTTTATGAGTACTTGGTCATCATTTTAAATATATTACATGAATTGTACACTTTTTTTTTTGCCATTTAGGAGCTAGTATTCTTCCCTGAAGTCTGCAGTCACACACTGCAGGATCCTTTAGTCCTCCAAGCAGTAATGTGCTTTTTGTCATCTGTTTTCTAGGGGTGAGGATGTCCCGTCTATCCTGCTGTGTGTCAATAAGGACGTCAGTGAAACAGGCGCTCGTGCTAAGCAGATGCCTGTTCATAAAGTGACCTTGAGGAAGAAGCTGGTGTTCCGTATCCCAATACAGCAGTAGAAAATCTTTATCATGAGCATTTCCTAATGGGCACTGCACCTGAGCATTATTCATGAGCATGTCTATGGATGTTGAGCTACTCCTAAATAGCTCAACATCCTGGTACTATTAATTATGTACTGTAAGCCATAATGTATAAAATAGGAAACATCAGGAATTTTTTTATGAAAAATAATCTTTTTTTTTTTTACTTTTTATAAACATTTTTTAAGCTAAATCTGGCACGAAAGAATGAACGAATAAACATTCCGCTGAAATAACATTTGTTCAGTGTAATATTTTATCTACCTTTCCGAATTAAAGAAAAAAAAAAAAGAAAAGGTTAGGGGGAAATTTGTTTATTAAAATAAAACAACTTTTTATAAAAGATATATAGGCAGGATAGACAGACATGTTTTTTGGTTTTATTTTGTTTAACTTCATTTCCAGCATGGAGATCCATTACATCCTAAAATGTATCCATTTATTAATAGAGAAAATAATTTTTGTTTAACATCATGAATTTCTGAAAAACATTAAAAATACTTTTGTTTTTGTTTGTTTAACAAAAGGGGTGGGGGGACTTTATGGATTTCTTTAACATGAGGGTGACTCAGATACAAACCATATTGTTTTTATTAAAAATAACTGACACAAAAGATCGTCATTTGTGTCTGCTTTGATCAGTGCAAGTGTTCAAGCTTTTAACAGGATTTTTTTTTTTTCTTCCGATATGTGTAAATATATCAATGCAAAAATCAGCAGAGTTTATATTCAGTATTACTAGAACTTTTTTCTCATCTTGTATACAATTCAGGATTTCTAATACCAAATAATCTATGTTCAGTAGAGATATAAAAATACTAAATGGTATTGCTGATCATGTGAAATCCCTCGCAAAAATAGTTTTTCTCTGGTCACTGATGGTTATAAAAAATGGTCAAAAGTGCGGGTCTGAGATTGTTTTATCCAAATCTGCCCAGACAAATGGAACACCCTGGAAGAACATTAGTTATAACCACCAGCATCAGTGCCATCTTTTACAATGTCTGGGACATATCCCAGAAGTGCTTTTATGTTTCATCTCTAAGCAGAACATGCTGGACTGTGTTCCTATTAAAGTGAATGGTGCAATATTAAAAATATGAACACCTTAAAAAATTATGATGACCCTGATGATAAGGATTAAAGCAAAAGGCTAATCAAATTTAACGGAAGACACAGACTAAATGTAAAGGCCTTTCTACATCAGTCCATAGGCAGCACCAGTTTCTTAGTAAGAGTGTAGCGAGGCTCAGGCATCTGCTTGTAACTATTTAACTCTTGGGCACTCACGCTGCGGTTTACCCTCGTTAGTATTGACAAGATGTCTTCATTGCTGTTAAAAGAAACAAACAAAAAAAAAAGATTTAAATTCTTGTCTTATTTTAACGTGTCAAATCAACAAATTAAAAATACTGTTCTAGCTACAGCCTAGTGATCAGATGGTTGTGAGCTCCATTCCCAGGTCCACCAATCTGCCACTGCTGGGCCCTTGAGCAAGGCCCTTACACCTCAATTGCTCAGTTGTAATAAAAAATAAATAAATAAATAATAATAATATCAAATGTAAGTCAGTCTGGATAAGGGTGTCTGCCAATGCAATAAACGTAATGTAAAAGAAATTTTATATTTCAGGTATAAAAAAAAGAAATAAAATGATGACATCATGTCTGAGATTTTGCTCACTCATAAATGTAGAGGTGAAAATAGAACTGCGAGGAATAAAGAACTGAGTGTTTGCAAAGTGGCATATTCAAAAACATTAAACGACAAAACATTTCTTATTTTGTTTTATGGAAGAAATATGTTCTAAAAACAATCCAGGTTTCTCCTCCCCACTCACTTACCTTCTGCAGCCAGTCTGCAGGTGTTTGCACAACTCCTGGATGAAAATGGATCCTTTTGTTATGTGACGGAAAGATTTGTAGGACTCCACAGTTGCCATACCGATCAGGAAGTCCGCTTCAATAGGGACAGTGCTGAGAACAGCTCTTTCGGCATCGTCCTCAAGGTCAGTGTCTGCGGTTCCGTCTTCCTTCCACACACCCTGCAGCTCATTGCCCTGACACGCCTGAATGAAGAAGAGTTTGGGCTTGCCCGTGAGCATCGAACAGCAGGCAAACGGTTTCGTGAGGTCGCGGATCGCAACAGGTTTTCCGTCAGTCCCGAACACAGTACCCTTCTCGCCGTGGGAGAGGATGCAGCACACAAAGGCATCCATTTTGGAGTGGTCCTTCTTGGAAAACTCCTGCACGGTATCCAGCATGTCGGAACTCACAAGATCGCTTCTTTCTTCCACTGAGAAATGCATTGTCTTGAAAACTTCAGTAAGTGCATCTAAAAAAACAATAAGAAAGTGTGTAGGGGGAAAAAAAAGAGCAAATAATTATTCTTAATCATATGAAAGGAATAAAACAGAGCCACCAGATAACGACAGAATCTAACTTTCAGTCGTGCTAAAATTAGCAAGAAATACCTTTATCTACATTCGTCCCTCTCCTGTTCCCGAGACTGGAGCTATTTTGAAAGATGTGGTTGTTAATAATCAGACAATATCCCACAGGCCGCTGGGTCATGGGATAACAGTCTTCCACCTTGAGGGGAACACAATTTAGTAGTCATGTTGTGTCTTATTCATTAATGTTTAACGTTATAATATATTGATATATTGAACTGAATTGACACAAACGTTGATTGCATTTGCTGGTGACGTGTTGGACACTTGCAATCTTTCTGAGTCTGTGTCCATGCTCTCAAACCTCGGTCTGGTCACTGGGGAGAATGAAAATGCATAGAGATGAAAGGACAGAATGAGATTATTGTCTGCATACATTGTGAAAATTCTACACGTTTAAATATATACACAAGCCTGAAACAAAGAAAGTCGGACATACCCTGGGGGGTTGTTTCTGCTATGGACATATTCTGCATCGAGACCCAGAGGCATAACAAGGAAAACAAGAGAGAAATATAATTATATATTAAGAAACACAGATAAGGATTTCTATAATGTGCATACAGTATAATGTAAATCAGGAATCTTTATACATTAATATTGGAACTTAATTATGGTTTTCTGGTGCATGTTATTTTATAGATTCATAGTCACGTGTCCCTGCACTTACAGCCATGACATCATCCTGCGGCTGTACAGGCAGAATCATTTGTTCCTCCTGACCTATGCAATTAAAAAAAATTTGATGATATAGGGTTAAGTCTTAAAAAAAGAATAAAGGTAGAAGGCTTTGGAAAGATGTCAGAAAGCATTCCAAGGAATGAAGGAATGAAGGACATGGGTAGGGAAGAAGGATGCAAGGAAGAAGGGAAAGAAGATGAAAAGTGATGAAGAGACAGAATTACCTGGTGGTGAGATTTGAACAGGTGTCATTGTCCCCCTTGCTGTCTTGAACCTCTGTACCTTATTAGCTAGATCTTTACTACATTTACTCAGAACATTCTCTAGTTCAACCAGGTTTTCTTCCTCAAGCATTCCCTTTTTCTCCATCTCAGCTAGGACTTCCAAAAATGTCTGCAATATTCCAGAATGCATAAAGCAGAGTAAAAACACTGACAATATTTAATCGACTTTGAGCATACTTTGAGCATACTTTGAGCATAATATACATACAGCAGTAGCGAGATTTGCTTTAGGTAGGATGCTGCTCAGAAGGAACTTTATGCTATGAAGGTTGTCGTCTGTTACGTCTTCAGACAGCTCATACAGCATCTTTCTAAAACACACAACAACGTACAAATTTACAGTTTGTATTTATTTAATCACAATGATTGCAACTACATTTTAAAACATACTGAAACATGATTAGAATTATTTTACACCACAGCATTAAACATTCAAATATGATTCATCAAAAGGTGATTATTAATTTGTTTGGGAATGCTTCAGATAATGTAATCAGAACAAAAAAAATTAAACACCCTATAAGAATTAATAATAAAGCTTACTATAAGGTAGTAATTAAATCTCCAGTGTAAAGCTCTGTAACTTTAATTTTTCCTCCATGGTAAACTTTAAGGTAAGTGGACAATTTCTTTTTTTTTTTTTCAATAAAGAAACTGTATGTACAAGAAAAAGGTGAGGGACTAACTGCTTATGGTTTTTACTTCATCATTAATAACAACAATAATCATAACTGTTAACGGATTAAAAAACATATGACCAGTTCTTCTTTTATAGATATTGACAAATTACTGTGACATGACAAAAGGACATCTTGTTTATGAAAAATATTAAACTTCATGGTTCTAACTAGAATAAACCACCCTGTCACTGACCATTTTCTAGAACACGCTAAGCTGTTTAATCTTCTAAAATATTTTAGTACACCATAACATTTTTGAGGAACAGCAGCTTAGTCTATAAGATTATACCAAGACGTAATATCACAAATTGAAAGTTCTTGTTTATTTTTTTACCTGTACACTGAAACACCAGAACTCCAATTTTCCAACTGCTGGCTGATATGTGTTTTGTTAGTGCCCAGGATGGGAAGTAAGTCACAACGGCCAATAGTGAAGAGCAGGTCAGGGAGGAGAAGTTCATCTGTGAACAAATCTTGCTCTGATAACTGGAGGAACAGGTCTTTTGCATCCTCCACAGCCTCCAGACGTTTCCTGCCAAGTTTATCCATGCAGAGAAACTTCAGTGCTGCAACCTCGCTCTTTGTAAGCTGCTCATCAATCTCATGAAGTTTACTGAGATCCATGTTGAGTAGATGCTGCCGAGTTGGGTCCATTCCTGGACACCTGCATATGGAAGCATTGGTTAAAGAAAATGTAGGACATTTAATAGTTGAATGCTGAAACTGTAGATAAATGACACAATATGTCCAAAAGTATTTGGACACATGACCAACACACCTTTATATCCTTGCATACTATCACCATTAACATGGATTCCTTTCTTATTTGCTCTTTCCATATTTTGGAACGTGTGTAAGTTAACCAGCCCTGGTGAACCAGGTCATTAGTGACCTTGCTTTTTGCAAAGGAGAACTGTCATAATGGAACATGTTTGAGTCTGACTAGTGATTTATTTGTTTGAAGTCAATCAAACAAATCAGACAAATATAGTTGGTAATATTTTGTTCAGGAAAATATATATCTGTGAGAGGCAAAATGATGTGAACCTCTAGGATTATTAAATTTCAGGGTCCGTTTAATTTAAAGAACAGAGAGTTCTGTTGTTCATGATACGTGTTTGTGGAAGTGGATCATGGAAAAACAAAGGAAATTTCTGAGGACTTCAGAAAAAGAGTAATTGTTGATCATCAGGCTAGAAAAGGTTACAAGACCATCTGTAAAGAGTTTGGACTCCAAAAATCTGTAGTCAGACAATATTCTGTACAAATGGAGTAAATTTAAGACCATCGCTACACTCACCAGAAGTGTTCAACCAACAAAATCACTAAAAAAAAAAAAAAAAGCAAGTCATGTATTAATCTGGTGGATCAGAAAGGAACCCATGGGAACGTCTAAACATCAGGTGAACACTGAACAACCTCGTCGTTCAGGATAAAGGATAAAGCCACTATGCTCCAAAAAGAACAGTGCTGTCCAAGTTTGTTAAAGATCATGTGGACAAGCCAGGGGACTAGAGGAAAAAATATTTGTGGATGAATGAGACCAAAATAAATCCTTTTGAATTAAATGAGAAGAATTATTTTTGGAGAAAAGATAATGCTGAATTCAGCATAAGAACCTTATACATTCTGTGAAACATAGTGGTGTTGGTATCATGCTTTGGGCCTATAATGTTGCATCCGGGCAAGGACAGCTTACCAACATTGATGGAACAAATTCAGAATTCAGAATAATAGCAGTGAATTCTAAAGGAAAATGGCAAGACATGTGTCCATTAACTGAATCTCAAGAGAAAACGGGTCATACACCAAGACAACAACCACAAGCACCCGAGTCTGTCAACCAAAGAATGATTAAAGAGGAACAAAGATAGAGTTTTGGAATGGCCAAGTCAATGTCCTGACCTTAATCCAAAAGAAAAATGATGGAAGGAGCTGAAGTAAGCAGGTCATGTGAGGACACCCACCAAAATCCCAGTGTTGAAGCTCTTCTGTGCTGAGGAACGAGATACAATTCGACCGCTGTGGAGGACTGATCAACAGATACCTGAAAATTAACTTTCAGGGTTCACAACAGATACAGAACGCAAAGGTTCACATACATAAGTTAGAGATATATAATGCTAATCTTAATAATTAAATAAAGAGGTACAATATTTTTGTCTGATTTCTTTGATTGGGTTCACTTTGTTTATTTTTAGGATTTGGTGTGAAATTCCGATGATGTTTTGTGTCATTTATGCAGCATTATATAAACAGAAAAATCTCACAAGTCAATGGCAAATCAAAAACTCTAGAGAGTATTTTTAAATGTAACTTTTAATTTCAGATCAAATAGTTGATGGACTGCTCTAAATGTGTGAAGAGGAAATATTTTAAAATTCTTAGTTGACCAAATATTTAACTAGAGTTCACAGACCTCGCAAATTCTTCAATTTCTATTTGGTAAACTGTAGATTTTTTGTGTATATAAAATTATTAAATTACTAGTTGAATAAAAGTTTAGCAGCATTCGTGCTCAAATCGCCTCCCGGAAACAAACAAACTAAAAAAGTTTTATATTTAGTAGCCTATATTTTAACTCTCCTAGACTAACGAGGATGATTAATGATTTTTAGAAATAAAAACAAATACATGACAGCTATTTTTCACCAAGAAAGATTAAATAAACAACAACGCCGAACTATAGAAAAATGCTAGTCGGCTGATATAATAGCAAGTCGGCTAGTTGAAGAGCTAGCGTACCACTAAAAATAGAATAAAGTTCTCAAAGTACAAGTCCATATATTTTCTTACCTTCACATTTAGAGAAGCACGATGTTTAAACGGCTTGGACCGAGACAATTTCAACTTTCAAAGTTATAGTACAGAAAATGTTTTGCTACTTTCAGTTTAAGTAGGATGTGCACCAAACCCGGAAACCACCTTGGCTTACGTCACAGGGGCTTCACATGTCATTTACCAACTTTTTAATGAATAAGCGTTTCTGAATTCACTTAGATTTGAACAAAATAGAGTTTGTTAGAATCAAATACTATGTATATGCAGCATCGTATATGCAACAGTTTAATACACAAATAATTACTATGAAGTACTCCAGATACAATGTCAACAAGAAGCCATACCTGAATAGTGAGTCGTGTTGGAGCACCTCTTAGATATAATATTAGATACTATTTCTCCCCTATTTCTAAGTTATGATATTCTCCTATTGCATCTTTGACTTCCTTGAGCCGTATCCTCCATTTTCACTCATTCACCCAAACAAGTGACAGATCAGATAAGATGTTTTTTGTTCAGAAAATGGAAGCTGATTTTACTGGTATAGGACAATTAAAAAGTACATTATTTCCTCCTTAATACATCATCATCTAGAGTTCCCAGAACCTCTGTCACAAAAGCAAAAACTTTATTAAATTATTCACTGCAAAACATTAAAGCCTGGTTTGGCTAGGATTTATTATCTTGTTCAGCTCTTATATTTTGTGACGTGTTAAAGGTATTATCTGGTGGACGCTGAGAGTCGAAAGGAATGAAGAAGTCACGGGCAAAGGAGAAAACATCCTGAGGCTTTCTCAACAGAAGCATTTGTAGGAAGTCAGCCAAAAGTGCTTTAAGCTCAGGGTGATGTCTTACATAGGAGGAGTGATCAGCCTTCAGCTCTACCTGCAATGAAGAGATTAGAAAGGACAGACACATATTTAGCGTCTGTTCATACCAATTGTTGGGGGGGTGATTCCCTGTCACTATCAGTGACATGAGCCAGACATGATGATTGTGAAATCTAACATGACTATAGACCTGAGTAGCAGAACCTGCCAAAAGGCATCTGATTAAACATGATAGCTACGATAATTGTTTTTGCTAGCTGATTAGCAAGCTAATAAATGCTCTGCTATGCACTACTAAGTCATATTAGCTTGTTCACAAGTGAGTGGGGAAAACAGTATTCCAGACTTAAAAGTCTCTCACGTATTATAGCTGTATATGTTGTCTCCCCATTGTTATTTAAATCATTGAATTTACTTGAAAAATATATTTGTTTCTAATCATGAATAGCTACCTTTCTGTCAAGGAACTTTGAGTACAGCTCGATATCCTCTTCCCAGACAAGGGGCTTTTTCTCACAAACTGACTTACAATCCTTTTCATCTGAAAACGAAACATAAAAAATAAATCACATGTTCTTGTGCCTTGTTTCTGATGTAGATAAAATCAGTGGAAAGTAAAAGACCAATATACAGACCTTCACTGACTACAGGAGGAAGATGTAGAAGGCTCATTGTTACTGATGAGCCAATCTGCATTCTGCTAGCTAAATGTCTGGGGTTAAAAAAAAAGGAATAAAAGCAGATATTTTAGATGTTTTAGATATTTCAGATGTTTTATACTTCAGTTAGTTACAGTAAACAGACTGTCTGACGGTTTTGAGTGTCTGATGGGTCCTACCCATCTGGCAGGAAGTAGTAATGCCACATTGCAGGGATTTTTTCTGCTGAGGAGACAGTCCTCTCAATGCCAAACACCTCCACCACCTCTTTGCCAATTGCCTGCTTCTTGACCTCCAGCTCCCTCTGAATTAAGGTGAAACATGCTTTAAATTATTACTCTTATAGTACATTTTAAGAGTAGCAAATCCACCAATATAAAATACCACATAGAATCTATGGAGATTACAGTTTTACACACAAGCCTCCATTAGAACAGCTGATATATAGAATTAACTCCAGAATTGCATTTTTTGGCAATAGAGTCCACACAGTTGTAGAGGGGAAGTTATTTACATTTGCATTATCCTGTCACCCAGTTGAGAATGGGTTCCCTTTTGAATTTGAAAAATCTACTATAAATACATACATAGGCTGACACTCCAATCTGTGTGTTGGTATCAAATGAGAGGAATGTCAGATTTTCTGGAACTTTTTTCCGTTTAGCCAAAATGCGCAGGATCAGGAGATTGGAGGCCTCAGACAAAAAACCTTGCAGAGATTGCAGAGGGAATGTGAATGATTGCTTCTTCACTTCCTACATGAAAGCAGAAATGTACAAAAACAGTAAACAGAAATGTATGCACCTACATGCATCATCATCATGCATCTGACTGTATAATTTTTCTTAGGCCTCATGCAAACACATGGAGATTGACGGTTTATTTATTTGCATAGCATTAGATAATGAAACCACCGTTCTTACATCTTTCTCTGTGATGACGGTGTTCACAACCAGATGACTGCCTTGTCTCATCATGTGGACCTTCTTGTCTAGTGTACATTCCTGCAGCTGCAGCATTTACAACACAATGAATGAATAAGCCTCATGTCTGAATATTCTCAAGGATTAAGTATTAGATTGTATTAGACTGAATTGTATCATTTCTTAAAAAGAACACAGCTATTTGTTATAAACAAACAAATGAAATGATAATCAATGTTGGGAAGGTTACTTTGGAAATGTAATAGGTTACAGATTACAAATTATCCGATTCAAAATGTAATTAGTAGTGTAACTTTTCAATTACTTTATAAAAGTAAAGTAACTGATTACATTTGATTACTTTCAAGTGTCTAATGGATATTTCCAAATAAATAATTTCCAAACATTTATAACTTTACAGTAGTACTCAACTTTTGTTTACTGTTAGAATTTCAAAATCTTTCATCACTTGAATTAAGTTTATAGTAATTTAATTTTTAAGCACAGCCACAACAAAGCCAGACTTTATAACAAAAGAAATTAATACTGTTTTAGAAATCAAATCAAAGACTTATATTAAAATCCTAAAATATTCCTATAATCCTAGGCAAATCTGTAGTCTGATCTCTGTTGTGACATGTTCACAAGATTGTGAGACATGTCAGAAGATTACAGAAACTTTCCCACGGTGACTACTACGATGAGTCAAACCAACAACCGTTCTGACGACATAATATGCATGACGACGTCAAACCACATCCTCTTCCTTGGTTTTACTTGCAAGGCAATTCATTAACAAAATTAACGAAATAGATTGGTTTTGTTTGCTGCTAGTTACAGAACACACGGGTCTGAACGTGTCACAGATTGATGACGTAAAACCCCGGACGAGTGTGACATGGGAATCATGTTCGTACAGTCTGACAAACAACAATCACAAAGGACTATTAAAAATCGCACAGTGTAAGCCCGGCTTAAATCGACTGACTCTGCTGTCACTTATTATACAGAAAAAGGCTCTGTTTTTATTTCTGTACCAGCACAATAATTACAAAAAATATATGCTTTTATAAAATAAAGAAAGGCTAGGTTACATACCTGCAGATGCTTCCTCAGGTTCGACA
>JAOTRN010000012.1:2097600-2107734 GCA_028566695.1 Bagroides melapterus
ACGAATTACTGTTACATTTATTTTGTAATTAAATTACGTAACGCCGTTACATGTAACTAGTTACTCCCCAACACTGAATAATGCATGAATGAAAAACAAAGATAGATACTGTAGATAGATAGACAATACCTTCATATATTCATCATGATTCTCCTCTAGTGTGGCTAGGCTTCTGGATAGATAAGCTGTAAGTGGTCAAGTACAGTTAATTACAGTATTTTATTTATTTTGAATTTTTGTTATTCAAAAAAGAGGCCATGCTGTGCTGAACTCACCCATGATAGAAGTGCCACAGGGGATGTTGTCAATTGCTCCGTGGCTGTTAGCATGTACCAAATAACAAGGTTCATCATTATAGCTGGCCTTCTGTACACTAACACAGAACTCTCCAAGCTCTCTGCCAGTGTCTGAAATCGTCACCATAGAGTCCACAAACAGGCACTGATCTACATCTTTAGGTTCTGAGAGACAAATAAGCAACATCAACAATAAACAAGTAAATCTGAATATAATTAGGACATTCTGCTAAAACTAGCACTGATTTTACTTTACTTGGTTTACATGTTTCATTAAAGTATGTGGAAATATGACGGCTGCGGTCTATAGAAACTAAAACTTTATGCCAGTTTCCATCTGCAAATGGACTAATCAATGATATCCAGGACCCAGCATAGTCTGTTATGCGCTACTTTTGAGATTAATAAACTATCCCTCCCACTGTTCAGATTCATCATATTAATGTTCACAAATCTGACTGTTATAGTGCAGCTTCCTTCCTCAAACTAGGAAGATTACTATGCACCAACACACCAATACAAATTCCTGTACATGTAGACCCTACAATACCTGGCAATAAACCAGATTCTTATTCCGATTCTTTAAAAAAAGCTATATATAAAAAAAAGAAAAGAAAAAAAAGCTTGTGCCTATCTCTACTTTATGGCCAACCCATGCCAAAACCTTTGATATTAATGACAAGTTGTAACAGCCTCCACTCCACTTGTGCTCCTTCATCAACAAGAGAACAGGTGTTTGGGCACTGAGAACTCTCTGCAGGTCTGCACAGTTCTGGTGAATATATATTTTTTGTACAATTCAGGTACAAAGCCTTCCCATATGAGTGGATGTTAAAGAAAATGGACTTGTTAAAGAAATAAAGATGGAATGGGATACGGTTGTGATGGTGAGGTATCCACAAACTTTTGCCCGTATAGTGTGGTTCTTCTTAAATTATTAGCCAATCTGTACGCTATTTCTTAGAACTAGAAATATAACTAATAATAAAAGACATGAAAGTCGTGAAAGGTGTGTCCTCTAGTGGTAAGAGTACAGAATTCCTGTCATTGCCAGGTGGTAATTCTTTCAGCTTAATACTGATCACAGAACAGGCAGCTCTGATAAGGGACCATCACAAAGTTTAGACAGGATTCTGGAGTCAAAGTATAAACATGATGAAGTCACTTACCGATGCTGGAAAGAAACTCTAATGCTTCGTTCGAGGCTTTTAGATCTTCCGTCTTTTCAATCAGCTCTGGACTTTCCTTCATATCTTTCTGTTTAAACATTGATTTTAAATAGTTTAAAACGGAGTGCAGTTCGTCTGAATGAGCTACACTGCCATTAGGTCCCTTAAAACAGCTACTTAATGTTGTTATGTATACATAGCAGATATATGCAGCTCTATTAGAACGTTTATTGTTACACACAGATGCAAACAAACCCTATTCAACTAGCACCTTTGCTTGCTAACAGTAAATGTGCCAAGATTTAACAAACTAGCTACACCTACAAACCACTGGTTTCAGACAGCTCGGATATTAGCTTGCTGAACACAAAAGAAAATTAAAGAAACAATAAGCAATGTGAAGTTGTAGAGATGTTACGTTCATTCCCCAAACTCGCTCGGTCCTTGGTTTCCATGGCGACGATGAAGCTAACATGTACGTCACCGTAAATCTGTGTGTAGTTGTGCGGCTGCTAATCACAGTCACAACAGCCAGTTTGACTAAATACTATAAGGCATTCATGTATTAATAAGCATGTCATAATATGAAAATGTGGTATTCATACAGGTAAAATGTTTATGTTGTTTGCTACCAATTTCGCGGAGAAATACTACCACAATTCTACACCAATCACAGTAATTGGTGATACCGTACACTCTTTAATCACACCGCAACAAAATCAGAGTTGTTTGGTTTAACGTTTACAGAGGAGGAAAAGTGAATACATTTAACAGTAAAGTGCCATTCTTCAAAAGCCTCATAAAATCACTACAGAACATTTCCTTTTACACGGGTTATAGTAGTAGGTTAGCTTTGCACAAAACAGCATTTTTAAGACCTGCCCAACAGCTACACATTGCAAGTGTACTGTTACACTGTATAGCCAAAAGTGTGTGGACAGCCCTCCTAATTACTGGGTTTTTGGTTTGTCAAACACTCATTCCTAACAGGTGCATAAAAAATGGAAATAAAATGAGCTGGAACAAAGAGCTTAATTTCTTTAAACATTCCACTGTCATAGGATGACACCTTAGTCAGAAGTCAGTGAAGGAAATTTCTGCCTTGCAAGATTTGTCCTGATCAGCTGTAAAGGCTGATGAAAAAGAAACATGCAAGAGCAACAATAGCTTAGCCATGGAACTCCAGGAGATCCAAAGGTTCAAGAGATGGGTTTCCATAGCAAAACAGTTGTACACACTATGGCGCAATTCTAGGTGGCAACTGGAGAGAAATGGTTATGTTTGGTGTGGAGGAACTCCAATGGCCTGCTTACAGCCCTGACCTCAATACCAGTGAACACCGACTCTAAATTCTTTCCAGTAGACAGATATTCCAGAAGAATGGAAGCTGTTATAACCTTAGAAAAAAAGTGTGCGTCACCATGACATGGCACCCTAACAGTCTTCCATCTTTAACACTTTCCCTAGGTTAAATTTACTGTTAGAACATGCTGACTGGAGACTGGAGTCCGAATAATTGTGCATAAGAGTAAGTGTATACATGTGCTGTAAGTATACCTAATGAAATGGCCTGTGATTTTCAGTAGTATGAACGTAAATATAAATAATACATTATGCTTTCTAGTTATATAAATCAGTTTGGGACAATTTAAGAAAAATAAATCAGTCTGTTCTGTGCAAAGCTAGTAATGGTTATGGTTTCTGTAGTTTAAATATAGAATCTAATCTAGGTTAGACTAGAAATCTCTATTCACTAAATCAATACAACGTCTGAAAAAAAACAACAACAAATAAATTCCCACACAGTAATTTTCAACCAAATGTATCTCAATAATGCCTATCTATATCTTAGTGTCAGTGTATTTTACATTTTACTTCACAGTCTACATTTCTGTGCGTGATACCCTTATGGAGCTATAGCAGGCACTGTGCGTGAGGAATACAACCAGGCCAACTGGAATGGGTTCATATTCAGCACCCATCATGGCACCTATCGGCCCTTGTAAATGTCCTTCCTTCTGCGCAACTCCTCTAAAACCCGAGCCCTATACGAGGTCCAGTCTTCATCATGGTTCTGCTGCAAGCCCAGAGCTTTGTGTAGATCCAGAGCATGGCTCCTCAAAAATGGATTGTACTGCTTCTCTTCTTCCAGAGTAGATGGGCTCTAACATGAAAGGAGAATTTTTTTAATGATAAAATACAGGGCATGGACATGTAGGTTCACTGTAGGCAATGTTCCAATGAGATCACAGTTTCCTTCCAGAAAATAGATATATACAGTATATTTATATTAATATGAATCTTATTTCCTCACTGTGCACAGTCGTTGACCTCGTTGTTGCAAGACCCACTGTAACTTCTGTTCACGTGCCACATTACCAGGCTCTACCTCTGCGGCAAACAGCAGGTTATCTTCAGCATACTCATGCCCTAAGGGAAAAAAATATATACTAAAAATAATTTCATCAATGGCTCAGTTATAACCAGGACACTGTAGCTAGCTAGACACTGAGCTACTGCTATCATTACTGGAAGACAGATCAAAAATGAAAAATAATGAGTTAGATGCATCACATTAGAGCTTTACCAGGCCAGAGCAGTGTGTCGTCGTTCAGTGAGCTAACTGTGTCCAGTGATGATAACATTGTTGAAGCAGTTCCTTCAAACATTCGCCCTAAAAAGGAAAAGTTTTTTATTAACCCTCATGGCTTGACAGCTACGCAAGTGTAACACAAATGAACAGCTAACTACAACATTATATTAATACAGTGTAGTTACAAAAATCTCAAATCTACATGCAACTAATTGATAAAGGCAGAGATACAAATAAATCCAGTTTGTTCAGACACACTTTAAAATACTATTAGGGCTAAAATACTATTACGACTATTAGTTTAAATAGTTTATTCATTTTAATTGCACATTCAATTTTGTGCACATTTTGTAAAACATGGTCAATTCATATGACCATATAATCATAGCATATAATGACTTGAAGAACAAAAAAACAAAGTACAGAAATGTTGTCAGAGTTAGCATGTGTCTGTGGCGTGGCATTACTGAAATATCACCCCTATAGGAAGCGTTTTGGTTTTTAAGCTCTGTGCGCTTTGCATTTCGTGGAATTTTGTGGCCGCCTGTAAATGGGAATCAACTGTGTCATGATTGTGCTTGGTAATTCATGGTTGACTGGCAGTTTAGTGACATACACCTGTGAGTATGAAGAAAGTTACCAAAACTCTTAAATCTGATTTGGTTTTGACATGGTTTATGACTTTTTAAACAAACTAGCTACTTGCAGCCATTTCTGACACGGCACACAGCCAAGTAAGACTGTCTACACATTCGACAGACAGACATCAAAAAGAGAATAATAGTAGCATGTGGAGCCATTGATACAGCTATTTTTTACCACATATACCAAAACATAACAAATGAGATCCAATCAAAACAAGTAGATGTTGGACAGGACATGGTGTAAAAATAAAATTTTAAACACTTTCTGCTAAAATTACGAGAATCTGTATTTTGCCTTAGTGGAAGAGCATTATGGAAGGATATCCAAATGCTATCCTTAGTCTGTGACCTAGTAAACCAGTGTTGATGTATTTATTGATAGAGACTTCCAAGCACTTTTGTACGTCGCTCTGGAAAAGGGCATCTGATAAAAGCCATAAATGTAAATGTAATGCAGGTATCAGGATTCTTGACATCCTCAGACGTACCACACCCTGAGAGGAAGAGCAGGTCTCCTGAGAAGAGGCTGCTGGGACCCCCAAAGGGTCTGCCATCGAGGAGGTAGATCATGTGACCCACAGTATGGCCAGGGGTATAGAAAGCCGTAAACTGCAGCCGTGTCCCAACTTCTATGACATCTTTGTCTGTTACAGGGCTAGACAATCCCAACAAAAAGTTATAGTTAGTACCATTTAAAAAATGTTGTGCATAGCACTACTAAGCACAGCAACATTTATAAAATTATTGAGGTAATGTGAGGATCTTTAAAGCCCTATTATAAAGCTGAATGTCAGAATCCACTGGGGGAAATACACTTACTGTGTAAGACAAGGGATGTTATCCATAGCATTTCCATACACCCTACACGAGCTGTGGTGCCTTTTTAGAGCTCGGTTTCCTCCACTGTGGTCCCTGACAAAGAAAAACATACACACATATATGTTTACATATAATGGGTATGAAAATCTGTTAATCTGGCAGGTATTTGAGATGTAAAAAAATTAAACTAAGGAAAAAAGTTAGATGGAACTTGAAACAACATAAAGGACATAACCAACAATATGTGGGAAGATGGAAGCCCAACTTAATCTCCACAAACAATGTGGCAAAATGTGTTACTGTCAGAAGACAACAATTCCAACAGGAATAATAATTCCATCATTACTAAAGGTATATTTGGTGCAAGGAAAGTACATCACCAAAAAGAACCTCATACCTACGGTGCAGCAAAGTGGTGGCACCATCATACTTTAGGTACTTTTCATCAGCAAGCACATTCTGACATGATTTATCTTTGATATTTTTTTTATTTTACATCATAAAAATCTGCTATTTTAACAGGGGTGTGTAGACTTTTTATATCCACTGTAAGGTAATCATGCAAATAGAAGATCATGAGGGAGATCCATATTTTACATGTCCCATTACTATCCTACATCAAGGCCAAACCTGAAATTTATTTCATTGGCCATGACTTGGCTTATCACAGCTTAGATTAGAAGGTGCTTCAAAAAATGAACTGTGTAAACTTGTACAAGGTCAACAGCTTCTTTCTCTACTCACCAGTGTTTGTGTGTGCAAAGTATGGCTTCTAACGTCACCCCTTCCTCTTCCAGACAACTCTGTATGGATGTAAATGATCAAACCAAGAAATAAGTCATGTGAAATGTGCATAAGCTACAAAAAACCCAAACATAAACCAAAATTAAATGGAGAGAAATGCCTTAGAAAAGCTTTAAGAGAAAACAGGGATTAAATTAAAAACCATGTCCTTCAACAGGTTCAGAGGACACACACCTGGACAGAGCGAGGATCAGCAGGATCCACAACCACGGCAAGATTCGAAACCATGTCAATGATCACATAGCTGTAGTTGTCAGACAGGCTGGGTAATGGAATGATCTTGATACCTAGGATAACACAATTGTAAAAAAAATAATAATGTGTTCAATCAAAACTCCAAGTCTGGAAAGATGTGTGTTTTTTTTTTTTAATAACAGCAGCTCTGGCAATACTTCACTGTACTAATATACAATTTCTATAGTGCCAACCCATTAACACAAACTTGCATGGTAGACACTCCTCACAATATAGTCCTAATAATAAATGGACCTTTATTTAAAATTTATGGAAGGAGTCTCGACTGTCAGCACTGTGTAAATGCCGATAAGTTTCTGAGTCTTCAGAACAGAGTTCTTTGTTTCTCAAAAACAAAATAAGGACACTGGACGTTCCATGACTACATAACTACAAACAAACATTTCAAACATGGTGAACTTTTGACATTTTCTGTTATATATATACAATTTTGAAAACTTCCACAGACAACCACAGTTGATAGTCCTCACCATTTATTATTGTAGGCTCAGTTGTAGAGTGGCCAGTTGGGTACTTCTCTCTTGCTTTTCTCATTTGGCGTTTGTAAAACATGTAGCCAAGTTTGGTCCGTGTGTATAGAGAGTACCTGCATAAATACAATCCCTTATGTCTTTAACACTGCTAGATAATCTTCTTCTTGACATAATGCTGTTTACCAACCTTAAAAACTTTTGGAAATTTACCAACAACTTCTCAGTGATAATCAGTGCAGTTTGATGTATATATATAGATATATTCTTTAATACCTTGTAAAATTTCTTTAATACCTTCTTTAACCTTGCTCGAATGATAATGTGATAAATAGTGAAAATTGTAAGATTAAAAATTCCACACAAAAGAACAAAAATGATTGAATCTGTATCTTTTTTCATTTAGTTTTGTTTAACGCACTCTACAGATTTCTTTTATTCATTTAATTTCTAGCACCCCTGTAAACATGATAAATTAGGTTGTAAAATAATCTAAACCTTAAACATCCATACTGTCACGAAGCACGACTCTAGATTAAAACACATCGTTTGTGTAGTGATGTCTGACCTAATCACGCCTTTCTCTGTATTCAAAACAGTTCATGAAAATTAAACGACAAATATCTGTGGATACGGCAGCAACACTAAATAAACCTTTAGATAAAGAACTGCATCTGTGCCAAAACCAATGAATCCATGAAATGTATATAAAGTATACCGACTTACGCTATCCAAAACAGCGGTTTCTCCGTGCGCGCCATCAAATCCGCAACAAGACCTCTTTTCCATGGAGTTTTCGCAGGATTTCTGAGAAGGCGGTAAATGTAAAAGCCCCCACAAATCGAGGCAGCAACGCCAAGTAAACACACGGTCCAGTCCGGAAGCGCCATAACAATAGGCGTGGCCTTGATTACGTCACCCGGCGAACTCTCAAAGCGCTCGTACAGCTAACTAAAGTCCACTACGTACTGAGTAGTAAAACACACCTTATTATTCAGTGCGCTTCTACAGAGCGCATTAAGCCATTTGGGATGTAACATGCGCCATAAAAAGCATAAACCTAAAGAAATATCCTATTTGGTAGACAAAATTGGATGGAGCGAGTCAGTTCTGGGTGTGGTTCTACAGCAGATGCTAAAGAAATCTAACAACAAATACAGATTGTAGCACTAATAAATATGCGCTAGCATGTTTAATCCTCCTGCAGTTTAGGCTATTAGTAATGGGGTAAAGCCAAGTAAATTAGACATGTACATTTGTAAAATTGTAAAATATTATATATGTCATAACATTGTATATATGACTTCCTGTTTAGCGTGGTCTCCTGCATACTATAAATATTTTGTAGGATAATAAAAAAATAAATAAATTCGTATGTCCTAGTGCCTCAGGGTCAGCTCTCACTCTATTAAAAAACAGTGGCAAAAGCATCATTTTGCCAATTCATGTCATCATATGTAGGCTAACGATTATACCCAGAAAATAGACACAAGCAGCGATCTCCGGGGTTTACGCACTGCACCCGAGTGGCCAGGTACTGTTGCATGCAAATGAAATAGAACACTAAAAAAGAATAGTTTAACATATTGCCTGAGCTTCGTGACAGTTTCTAATCCTCATGCTATTGAATGCTTGCTAAAAGCTGAAGAAACTTCACGTTTATATTAATTATATTAAAAGGTACATTAAAATGCACCTGAAGTCTGCAGGATCTGCATGATGTAATCATGTCAGGATGAACCAGAATCTGAATTAAATGGTTCCAAAATCTTGTGGAATCCATGGCATGAAAAACTGAGGCTGTTTTGCTCATTTAGTGTAAACAAGAGTGGCACAGTGGGGATCAGTTTCCCCGGTTTGATCCTTGATCCTGAGCTTGGAATGATGTCTGTGTGAAGTTTCATATGTTCCATCTGGGTCAATACTCTGGATTTCTCCACTTCCCAAAAACATGCAAGTAAATAAACTTTGCCACACTATTATTGCCCCTAGTTATGAATGTGTGCACATGTTGGACCCATGTCCAATCCAGGGTGTATTCCTACATCAATCCCAGTGTTCCTGGGATAGTCTCCAGATCCACTATGTCAATAAAAAGGATAAATATGCTGCTCATGATGGATAAATGACATTTGACACAGTGGGTTTTATGTGCAATGTAAACATCACATATCTGGGATTGATTTCTCAGCCTTGAGTATCTTTTTCGTTTTTAATAATAGTTTTCAACAAAACTATAATATTTAAGACCTTTAAGATATGTCCCAAGTGAAATATTGTTGGACAATGCAAAATGTTAAAATAGTCTCCTACTATGGTACTAACAAGAGTTAACTGACACATGAACCACCAACCAATGAAATTATGCCAGAATCTTTTATAACATAACATAATAATATTTAGCCAACATCAATCTGCCTTATTTAATTACAATGTACAAACTATTTGATTTTCACTGTTGCTTACATATTCATTCATGTGTCAACCAATAATATGGCCAAGTCATTCCTCTGACTTATTCCTTAATACAATGTACACATTTCATGAAAAAATACGGAAGGAACGCTTTTATTCCTCTTAATTGTGCCTTTGAAATTACAAGGCCAACATAAAATCTTCCATAAATTGGCATCGATTTGCAAATGATTTTACTTTTGAATAACAAAAATGCTTCATATTTTATGACTTAAAATAATAAACACTTTACATTATATACAAGCATTGAAAAATAGAATCAGTGGCCACTTTATTAGTGATATCTAGGTTGCATTTACATGGACAATCAGGTTCACCTAATTTATGGTTCACTTATACAATATGCAAATATAGCCCATCTCTGCATAATTTATTGGCTTCTACACTGTCCAGCAATGAAAAGTGACCAGCATTAGACCAACACCAGCCAGATAATGGAATAATCTGGAATAAGAAGTGAATTTATATCAAGTGTATGGAATAAAACCAGCAACACATATTGTTATATATGTACCTAATAAAGTGGATATGCACATAAAAAAAAAAAAAAAAAAAAAAAAAAAAAAAAAAAAAAAAAAAAAAAAAAAAAAAAAAAAAAAAAAAAAAAAA
>JAOTRN010000012.1:2205311-2219002 GCA_028566695.1 Bagroides melapterus
AAACAAATAATAAATAATGTTCTAAAAATGTCAATTGATCATTAAGCATCTTGGGGTGTGATATTAGAACCAATATTTAATGCTGATATGATGATGACTTGAAGCTATTATGCAAAATTAAAAAAAAAACAAAACCGTAACCTGTACTCTGATACCAAGTTTTCCCGTTTATGTGTCGTGTTTGTTGCATATATGTAAATATCAAATTCAAAACAAACTCACTAAAGTTTTTGGTACTGGTTGTTTATTTGCTTCGGTATAAACCAGACAAGATCTTTTTTATTTAACATTTCAATGAACCATTTTATATATATATAATAACATTTTCTTGATGAATTATTGAATTTCTTAAAAACATTATTTAAATATTTATTGATATTTAAAGCAAATAAGATACAAAAAAAAACCCAGCCCATCATCCCAAGCAAAATAAACTGCAAATTTATTTATTTTTTATATATTTAACCATTAAGGTGAATATGTTTATATGGTTATTTCTTACTCCATGCAAATAAAGTAAACAAATATCTCCACAGCAGCAGTCAAAGCCCTGAAATAAATGCTATTCTATCCAAAATATGCTAATAGTAATTTACTGTATATTAAAAGCCAGTGCATGCCAGATAGCATAATAAGCAAAATGAATTGTAATCCCTATTAGCTGTGACACATTACTACTAACATTAAGACATTTGTGCTCAGATATTATTAGATATTACATAGCTGGTGTGATTTGGCGTTTTTTTTTTCCTGAGATTTACACCAATCTGAGCATCATTAATATAAGCGTTAATGGTTTGCACCAAGTGGATTATTGTTTGTTTGAAAAGAATCTTCAGAACCTGCTGTGCTCTTCACTTTTGCTGTAAACATGTCTTAGGAGTAGTTGCTGTATCTGTGGCTCTTGTATGAAGGCATGAAGCCGGCATCCGTGGACGCTGCAGGAAGCATAGGGAGACCGGAGTATGGATCTGTCTTGCAGAGCGCCAAGGCCTGCTTGTAGTTGATTTTCTGCTTTGTAATTGGATCCACTATGTCCTTGATGTAGTTTGTCTCTTCCTGAAGCTCTCTCATCATCGGGTTGTCGATCATTTTTTCTTTGACCGCGTCTACTATGTTTACCCTGCCTGGTTGGTTGGGGTTGACAAGGCCACCGGTCAGGTACTGTGCCTCCATGTAACGCATGGCCGTGTCTTTAGGCAGCCACCCCTTTTGAACTGCCTCGCCAATTGACAGACGTTGTTTAGTTACTGGATCTTCAACCCCAGTGAAGGCTTTCTGGGCATTGAGCAAGCGCTGCAGCTGGCTGGATTCGATCAGGCTTCGATCTGATGCTTTATGGACTGAATATCTTTCTCTGTTGTTAATATCCACAATACCACCGGTGGCTGCTTGCGCTTCCAACAACCTCTGGGCTGTATTGGGGTCAATCATCTTTCGCGCCAGGGCCGAGCGCACTGAAAGGCTTGCGTCTGTATCTTTGTCATAAATTCCACAAATCGGGAGTTGCTCCTCAGCGGAACTGGTGAAGAATTTTTTATAAGGGGGAGGTTTCTGCGAAGTTGTTTGGCTGGTAACTGATGTTATTGTAGATGGCTTATTCTTTTCTCCAGCCACGAGAAGGGCGAACTCAGAGATGTGCATCTTTCCATCTTTATATTGCTGTAATTGGTACTGAGTCAGTCTGCCATCTCGGAGAGCATTTTTAATGGAGTATTGCTTTCCGCTCTTGCGATCTTGCAATACAGACGTCTCGCCGTCAGGTCCCATTGTAGTGATCTCCTCCCAGTCACACTCCAGCTCCTGCAAATTGATGTACTGTGTACGGTCAATTAACCCTCGGCGGTAAGCATCATATGGTGACATGTCTTTACCGGTCTCAGGGTCCAGGATGCTAATTTTGGTGGAGACGTTTTTCTCCTGTGTACGTGTTTCTGAAGCACTTTCCTCTTTTTTCAGGCTGTTCCTCAGCTCAGTGACTGTGTTTTCACGCTTGTAAATCCGATCCTTCTCATCCAGAATTTCTCTCTCCAAGCGCTGAATATCAGACTCCATCTTGATGCTCTTTTGCCTGTTCATTTGAGATCTTTCACTCATGAGCCTGGACTGCTGCTGGAATGAGATGCTGACTTCTTTCTGATCACTCTCCAGATCCCTCAGTTGTCGTTGGAGATCCTGTTTTTCTTTTAGAAGGGAATCCCTTTGACGTGTAAGGTTAGTCTCCTCTTGGGAAGTCGTCGTTCTTCTGCTGTGCATTCGCTCCTGTCTCTCGTTAACACGACGGATTTCATCCTCCGCATCTAATCTGGCGTTTCTCTGCTGGAGCACCTGCTCTCTTAAGCGAGAGAGTTGAGTCTCTACTGCTGGGTCTTTTTCTACCCTGACCACCTCCTTGTAGACCGTTTTCTCATAAGATTTCTCTTTTTGCAGGAGCTCAATCTGGATTTTCAAATTCCTGATGTCTCGCTCCAGCCTCATGACATTGTTGCTCTCATCGTCAAAGTCTGTCCTCAGGCCACTGCTCAGTTTTTCCAGTTTTGGATCTCTCTCTACCTTCAAAACTTCCTCCATAACAATAAACTCTTGAACTGGTGGGGGTGCGTTCTCAAGCTCAGTGATACGGTATTTAATTTTTGACAACTCGGTCTCCACCTGTATCTTCTTTTGCCTCTCATCACTGTCCCTAATAGTCCTCTCTAAGTCTTCTATCAGAGCTCTTAGTCTCTGCACTTCCTGATCCGCTTTCCTACGATTGTTTACTTCATCATCCAGAGTCCTTCCTAGCCTCTCAAGCTCTTTCATCTGCCTTGGATCTTTCTCTAGTCTCACCACTTCTTGTACTACCACCTTCTCTTCTGGTCTTTGTCTCTCCAGCAGTATGTATTTGTTCTGAAGATCGAATACCATTTCCTCTATGCTTCTGCGGTTTTGTGCCCCATCAAGTACGTCCTTCCTTAGACGATCCGCTTCCTTCTCCAACAGTGGATCATTGACATACTTGACCACGTCTTTAGTGACCACCTTAGTCTCTATCTTTGACTTCTCCATCCTCAGTTGATCCCGTTCTCTCTTGAGACGGGTCAGCTCATCTTCTAAGGAACTGTAGGTTCTTTGCAGGGAATAGACCTGGTCGGAGAGCTTCTGAATCTCTTTCTGGTTCTCTGGGCTACGTTCTTCTTTCACCACCTCTTGAACTACTTCTTTATACTCGATTGTTGGCTTCTGAGAGCGGAGAGCTTCCAAATCGACTCGTACCAAGTTGAACTTTCTTTCGTAATCAGAGGTCTGCCTGTTAGTATCCTGGAATTCTCTCCTCAATCGTGCTATCTCTGCTTCTGTCTCAGGCGAAATCCTGTAAATCTCGTTAACAATCTCTTTGATGTCTATCTTTTGTTTGAGCTGCTCGATTTGGGTGTACCGTACTTGGAAGTCAGACATTGCATTCAGAAGCATTTTATTCTGATGTTGCTGTTCCTCTATATCAGCTCGAAGCGTGGAGGACTCTTTAATGAGTTTAGGGTCTTGTTCAACTTTCTTCACTTCTTTGGTCACATACTTGGGCTCTAAAGTCGGGATGAGTCTCTCAAGACTGGTAATCTGACTCTTGATTTGGACTATTTGATTGGTCAAAGTACGTGCCCTTTCATCCTCATCTTCAATTTCCATCTTACATTTCATAACAGCCTTCAGCATCTCAGGATCTTTCTCTACTCGGACAACCTCCTTCTGTACCACCTTTTCTTTAATAGTGGGCCTCTTTTGCTCCAAGAGTATCATCTCAGATTTCAGTTGACCTCCATGGCTTTCTTTAACTTTGACCTCATTCATCATTCTACTTATTTCATCCCTCAGTCTTTTAGCCTCCACGTCCAACTGAGGGTCTCTCTCATATTTGGTCAGTTCTCTAGTCACCAGTTTTGGCTGCACACCCTTAAGGTCTGTTTCCATGTTGGAAATCCTTCTGGTGATCACCTCAATCTCACTTTGGATTCCAGTTCGTCGCAAGGCCTCCTCGTGGACTTTTTTCTGAAAGTCGTTTAGATCGGTCTCAAGCTTCGGATCACGGTAGTACTGTACGACCTCCTTCTCTTCCACACGTTCAACCCCTTTTCTGCTCTTGAGGGACAACATCCTGTCTTGAAACACTCTAAGCTCATTTTCGACCTGGCTGCGTCTGGAAATTTCGTCATCGAGTTTCCTCTGTAGAGTGTCAACCTCTGCTATGCTTTTTTGTTGCAGTTGCTGATGCTGCTGTACCATGGCAACTTTCTCCTCTTTCTACAGAATGAAAACAACAGAAAACATCCAATTATACAGATAGTCTTGTTTGTATGTGCCATCTCTAATCATTTGAAAGGGATTGGTAATGCCCAAAATGTATCACAGATTTTTTGAAAATATATTTTTTCTTTGAGAACTTGAGCGACAGTCAGACAGCAGAGAAAATTTTTAACTCTTTTTACTAGTGCCTGATTTGGTTGTGCCTATGTTCAGCATTTAATTACTGTGTCACGTCATGTTTCTAGCTTCAAAGTAAATGGTGATATCAAACCTATTTCTTCTCTCTGACATGTACCAAGTGCTTGTTCATCTAAAATTGGTAGTCTGATTTGTGAGTGTTTACATCGCAAATTACAACCAAAACCAGTCTGAACTGTAGTCACCTTAACTGATTGGTTGTCATAGTAATTGGCAGAACGTTCCATGATTCAAAGTATAAAAGATCAAAATCTGAATAAAGCATATCATAAATACATAAATAAAAAATAAATAATAATAAATACTGTCATACTGTCAAATAAATTCACATTCAATGATTTTATTCACCATAAAATCAGATTTGGACTGAACACAGCCTTCATAAGGCAGACATCATAAGTAACATGTAATAAGGCAGATTTATACCTGTGAAAGGAGACTCTTGGCTAAGTCCATCTGGTTGAGAAGCTGGTCATTTGCAGCTGCTGCATTAGCATAGCGGTTCACTAGAGCTTTTTCCTGCATCACATAAAAAAAGTGCCAAAAAAAAAAGAAAGGAATTTAACAAACGTGAAAAACATTTGATTTATTTCCGTGAGACGACGTAACACTATTAATTAGTCTCACCTGTTTGGTCACAGACTCTGAGAGAGTAGGGATGGACACTGTTCGACTATCTGCCATGTCAGGGTTTTTCAGAGTAGCTCTGTACTTGTCAGAGTTGACGTTGTATTCCTGTACAGAGTTGGGGGAAAAACTGATATGTTGACTCGACTGTATTTAGAGTCGGTTTAGATAGAACGTTTACGTTAAACCTAAATTTGCGCTTACATTGAGGATGTCTTGTAGATCCTGAGAGAGATCCGTCATCCTGTCCACTTCATAACCTTTCCTTTTAATGTCCTCTACTACTCTCTGTGGAAAAAAACAAACATTTTTTAATGAACTTCAATTCTAATTCTGTCAGTTGAGCAGATAAAGTATTGTTGTTGTAACCATCGTGGAAACAGTGTTCTAAGTACACTGACCTCTTGCGAATTCTGCTTTGCGTAGACTTCTGGTAAACCGTCTGAGGGTCTGATCTTGTTGTTGGGCAAATTGTCCAGGAATGTGTCAAGTGATTGGGTAGCATTTTGGAAGTCATTATTCTTGCTGCTAGCCCCTTGCAAAAGGCTCTCCCTATGCAGAATTGTGGAATAGGATTTGTTATGATGATTGTAATGATATCACATACAATACAATTAGAACAAAAAAGTTCGTTCACTTGGTGGGAAGACGCTGTTACGTAGCGACGTCATACCTGTCTACTAGCTGGTTGTTTAGGTTAGCATAGCGGTTCTGCAGGCTCTTAACCTGAGCCTCCTGTCTGCGTATGTCAGGGCAGTACTCTTGATATCCCTGCTGGAGGGAACTGCACAGTTTTTCGGTCGTCTCCAGGTCCCTGTTTAGCTTCTGCATCTCAGGTTGGGCAGCAGCCACATCTTTTTTCAGATTCTGCGAATAAATTTGACAGTCAACAAGGGCTTCAAGGTTCATTATGTTAAAAAAAAAAAAACCCGGGGCTTTTTCAGTTTATAACATTTTTTTTTTGCTTACTTGCATGTCTTGAACACGTTTCTGAAGGCTGTTGGGAAAATCTAAAACAGGACCATCTCTGCTCAGCTGCTTCTCAAAACCAGAAACCATCCCATCCACTTTTCTTATTTGGTTCTCCAAGTTTAGGGATGCGTTTGCCCTTTAACACAAGTGTAAGAACATTTATTAAGCAACTGTAGAACATATGATGATACATTAGAGTTGCTTCCTATATCTGACTACAAATGTTTTTTGGGTTTTTTTTTGATAAGTTAGATTTTTAACCTACTTCTTGGTGTAGAGGTCATTAAGAGCTGCCAGGCTGGCTTGTTTGTTTTTGGTCTGGCTCAGTTTGTCAGGCAAACTGGAGGACACTGGTCCGTTGAAGTCCTGGGATATGAGCGGATCGAGCTCCTTCTGTACAGCTGCTTTTTGCTGCTCCAGCTGCCGCAGAGCCGCTGCAGCTTTCTGCAGGAACATGGAAGGAAACTGAACTGAAATATGTCTGAAATATAATTTATGTTTTATTCATTCCTATGGGTGGACGAGCACAGGGAGAGCAGGCAATGTTCACACTCACACATTCATACAGTGTGGAGAAGGGAATCAAATATATGATGCAGTCTGGGAAAACACTTCCACTCCTCTGGGAAGGTTTTCAGTAAAGTTTGCTGTGGGGATTTTTATTCATTCTGCCACAAGATTATTAAGTAAGATCAGGCAGTGATGTTGGGTGAGGAGATCTGAAGAGTTCAGTAGGGTTTGGGTCAGGGTTCTTTTACACTCGAGTTCTTCCAATGATGTGCTACCAATTTGTTGGGGAGACCCTTATATGCGTGTCATAGTCAGGTGTCCACAAACTTTTGGCCATATAGTGTATGTATCAGACAGAAACTCTATTCTCTAGTCTATTTTCTTACCTCTTGTTCCTTCAGACGGTTACTAAGATCTGCACCAGGGTTGCTGCTGTTCAGTGGAACTCTCATTCGGTTCAGCATGTCCTGTTCTGCAAAGGCCAGGTCTTTGTCCAACTGATTCAGACGTCCACTGAGTTCTGTAGCTTTAGGGCTCTCCAGAGATTTCGACAGAGGAGCTGTAACAAAAAGAACACAATAGAGGTTGGTGTGTACATACTGCATTTGTGTAATGCGTTTCCTCTCTGTGTGTCTGCTCTTTGAGTGTGTGTATGTGTACGTGTGCAGTGTGTGACATTCACCTGATTGCACTGCTCGGGACGCTTCAGGGGCCTGAGTCTTCAGTGAGGCCCTGACTGCTGCACGTCGTTTCTTCAGGTCCTCCAGCTCTTTGCCCAACCTAAACACACACACAACTTTAACCACTGCATTCTCCAATACTCTCAAATAAAATACTTGTCTGTATTATCTATAAGTAGACTTATCATCTATATGTTTTCTGATGTCATGATACCAAATTGCCCCATGACAAATCTTCTACACGCTTGAAAAGCTTTCAGAAATCATTTAAATCAGACTTACAGATCCACTCTGTCAATAGCCTCTGTGTCAGGTGGAGGAATCAGGAAGCACGCTCCAGGAAACGAGTTGACGGCGCCGTCGCTCGAATGCACTTCCCATTTCGCGTTGTTGCTGTTGGACTTCAAGGCCAGCTTCTCGCCTCTGGATATGGAGGCCTGGAAATGAAAAAAGGGTGTGTGAGAATGCATAGCCATTTCTGAAAAGTTTCCAAGGTTATTAGACTAGAACTAGGCTTAATATTTATGTGGTTAAATTAAAAAAAAAAAATAGTGCCTTGATTTGGCAGCTGTAGATTAACGGTTAAAGTTTTCCATCTTCTCCATTTTAATGTAGACTTCTGACACTTTTGTATTTTATGAAACTGTTCAGAGTTGAAATCATCTATGAAAAGGAACGAGCACGGGATGTAAAAGTGTCGAAATTTACAAATTTTCTAAATTTACAAGCCTTAGACTTGTAGACTTTAATAAGATCTAAAATAAGATGGATGATTATCATCAAATAGCATTCACACCACACTTGTGACTTTATTTTCTTACTGCAATTTAGTTGCTGAGAAAATGTAGGGGTGTTTATTTCCTCTTTGCCTGCTATGCATGATCTTCTCAGAAATGTTTATGTGTAAATGGCATTGTGACGAGAGTGTGTTGAGTGTGTTGAGTGTGTGTTGATTTAGACATGCAGTTTGCAAACTGGCCAAACTTCCTGTGAGGTTCAGTCCCAGTTGCCTGCAATGTGAATGAATTACACCGCATCAGTGTGAAGTGTGTTATATTAAGACACCTTGGGTGTGTTCCAGTCACACAGAGACTCGATGGTGGTGGCTCGGTTGGGGGTTGTGCGGCGGAGTTTGAGAGGAGCGATAGCAGTGCTACGCTTTCTCAGATCTGCTAAGAGCTGCTCACAGCGCTGAATAGGCCTTTCCTCTCCCTGAGACAGAGAATGAGAGAGAGAGAGAGAGAGATGAGGGATTAAAGATGAAAGAAATTATCTTTATATAGTGACACTACTTTAATATCCAAACCAAGGAGCTAAATGAATACAGAAATATTATTTTAGATTTCACATATTGATATCTTACATCCATCTGGAGCTGAATCTCAGTGTTAGACTTCTTAGAGAGTGTTTTGGGGTCCAGTGTGGAACTGAGGGTTGTCAATGATTCGGACAAGGTCTCTGAATCCAGTTGGTACTGCAAACGGAAAAGATAAATACATATTTGAATATTTTATACACTACATAAATAGCGCATGAATTAGAACATATTTCATATCAGTCCATGATGTTAAACCAGAGGTATTCAATGTTTACTCTCAGTTAGGCTTATAACTACAAACTAAATCATATGTATATACGCTACAACATTAACAGTGGCTGTTAATAATCTCATTATTAATGTCACTAGTAAAGCATGGACCCCTTGCTGTTCATCACAGATCCCACTTTAACACCTTTAAAACCTTTATACCAGAGAAGAAAACTTTTGAACTTTAATCCACATTGCCAATCAAAATAATTTGCCAGTCCATCAATAATTAAGTATTTATGATTAAACTTCAAGAAAGGGATAAAAGAAAATATTCTAGACAATTGTCTTAAAAATGTTTTTTTCCAACCATTCAACATGTATTGGAAAAATAAATGGGAAAAAAATACATTTATCTTTAGACTTGATAATAAAACCGTCTCTGGGTCATTTATCTATAGGCTTAGAGTAAAAGTACAATGTCCTTTAATAAATCACTCATTTAGATTCCTGCGATAATGTAAGTGCCTATATTGAGTCCTTAGATCCGGGATTATTTTATTTCCTTTTTTCCCCCTCAAATTTCACGTATTACAAAAAACAAATGTAAAATATAGTTAGAAGATATAGATATAATTATATAATATAAACCAACTTCTAGACATTATTCCTGATGTCAGGTTTAAAAAGTCTTAGATGGTTATTTCAGTTCACTTTTCAAGCGATTATTTCACTTGTTCGTGTGCTACGTCCCACGGGAATTTAGGACACTTCCCAGCCAGACCGCCAGAGGGCGACCACGCAATGATTGAGTTTAAGTCTTCTTCAGTTGTCATTTCCTGTTTTCGGTGCGCTCACCTGTTCTGTGTTTAGTCACTTTATTTAAATTTCTGTTTTTCACACAGTTTCTTAGTCTAGCCTCTTGTTTTAAGATCAATCTGTATCGTGTGTGGATCGGGTTTTTATTTCTTTCTGTATGTTTGTATTTATTTTACTGGACTCCTCTTTGATTCCAGTTCTTATTTGTAGTTAGTTAAGCACCGATAATTAAACGAGTTTTCTGCATTTGTATCTGTTTTCATCTCCCTGATACAGGACACTAAGATTTTTTTTGCGGCGTTGAAAATGTTTTGTGCCTTTTAGCTTCTAACAAGTGAAGACAACGATTTGGGGATAGATTATGGAAAACATCTTAATATATAAAGTCCCTTGATACTAGCTGGCTAAGACCCCTAAGACATGACTTGAGAAGATCAATTCATGCTAAATAGCTTTGCATGAGAGTGTTAACACTTAAGTGTTAACTTTATATTAAAACATTCCCAAGAGATTTGTATAGCTTTTATAATTTCAAGTGCATGGTTTGTCAATCACAGGCTAAAATCCTCCGTGCAAATCACAGAAAACATTAAGACCACGTGTTTTGCCTGACCTCCACATTACCCTCACCCTGAACAACCCCATCAGAGAGCTTCGGCACGACTCCAACTATCCCCTGACGCTTCACCATACCTAGGGTATTACACGCCTGGCTAAATTTTATCGTGGCTGCTCATGTTCGGCTGTTCAAAGCCGCTTGAGGTGAACATGCAGTGCTTGATCTGCTGGACTCCTCCTGTATCGCCTTACCTTTTTGTATTCCTCCACATTGTCCAGGTGTGTTTCCTGGCAGATGCAGAGGTTCAGAAATTTCTGCCATTCGTTCCTCAACGTGTCTCTGTGGCCCTGAAACGTGAAACAGTTTACACATGCTGAAATTGAAACTCGGTGTAATTAGCACTGGTGTCACTGGCCACACATTGTGTTGGAGCCTCGCCTAACAACCTAATGTGTGGAGCACCAGGAGTACACTAAAGTGTAATTTATCTACACAAACAAGAAACTATCCATCACCACTTTTTATTTGGCTCATAATTTTATACACCACACTGATTCTCTATTCTGACTGGTAACAGAGTAGTTTAGTTTTGTATATTATTCAAATCACAGGATTTCTCTCTCTCTCTCTCACCTGAATGGTGCTTGCGGCAGGGTGTTTCATCTCTATCAGACGATCTCCATCATCTTGCAGCTTGTTCACCTCACTCTCATGAGACAGCAAGCTGTTGTTTTTAAAGTTCTACAGCCAACCACAAAGAACAAAAACACACAAATCAGCATTTGTCAAACCGAAACCTTGTTTTTTAACTCGTGGGTTAGATAATGAAGCATGACTCGAGAGCTTCACCTCGTAGCGGCGCTTGACGTCGGACGGATCCACCATGCGGTCGCTCCAGTCCTGTTGGAGGATCTTGGCTTGTTCGTCGCCCAGGTAGCCTACCTCTTTATTACAGCTCTGCATGTAGTCGTACAGGCTGTTCAGGTAATGTTGGCGCCATTTGGAGTTGTCCTGCATGCCAACAACAAAACATGCACATGTACGCAGGCGTGATTAGTCAGCCTATTTTGTAGCATTGGCAGCACTGATGAAGCAAATGTGGAAAACGTTTGTGAGAAATACTGAACAATTCCTTTAATATCTGCACCCAAGAGCCTTTTCTGTTAAGACTGAAGGAGTAATATCTTACCAAGAGATTGCCGTATTGCTTCTTGAGCTCAGCATATTCCTCCTACCGCAACAAAGCAAAATGTCAGCATTTATTTTAGGAAATTTACCCCACAGATATCCGCACACTGGAAAAATGACAAACTGCTCCTTTAAAGAAAGATATCTTCTGTATAGTATGAGTGACCTTAGAGCTGGTGCTGTCTGGGCTGAGCTGCGTGCTGTAGGCTTCGATCTCCTTGTGTAGTATATTGTGGGCTGCGATCTGCTTCTCAAGTTCAGGCATGGTGGGCCCATATGCCTCTGAGTTGACCTCTTTCTGCAACACGTACACACCCACGTAGTCAATATAACGAGGCACATAGAAACAGTCACATTTGCAGAACTGAAGCCTAAGAATCGAGTAGTTAAGAGCCGCTTAGGTGTGACGTCACATGGTTTGCCAAGCACTTACTAAATGTCATACTTTAACACTTTGATAATGATAATTAACCAGTGTCAAACATAAGAGCTTATTTTTGTATATTATTTTGGGTTTGAAACTGATCTGAAGAGTTATTTACACGTTTACACGTACATTTATTTTACCTGTGATACGATTCAATTCAGGTCTGATATGATTCGACTCAGCTCTGATACGAATCGATTCAGCTCTGATCCAATATTCATCAAGTCTCTCTCGCTCTCTCACACACACGTCCATAAATCTGTAGCAAGTTACGTTTAGATCTATATTAGCTTAGCTATCTTTAGTCTTTAGCCGTTTTAAAGATGGTGACTAGCTGATATACTGACTGATATACCGGGCTGTACTCAAGTTGAGATTTCATTCCACCACTAAGGGACAGTCAGTACTGGAAACGGACCAAGTGTGTTATATTTGAGTTTGATCAGAGTCAAAGAGTCACGGACATTATGAACATGGAGAATGAATGATTTCCACATTTGCTGCCGACCTGTTTCTGGTTGAACACCTGGATCCAGTTGATGCGCGGCTGAAGGCCGACCTCATTCATCTGCCTGTAGAGTTCGCGGTAAAACACGCAGTCCTTCAGCCAGCGCTCATGAAGTCGACTCACACTAACACACAAGCACAAAACATCATCAGCATCACAACCTCAGAGACCATGCACATCAAAGACGATACAAACACTACAAGACAACGTGACGCTTATTTTCTTTACAAAATCTGCTGTGTATGTATTGGAACACATCGTGCGCCATCTAGCGGACATTCAGTGTATTGGCGTGTGACACATTCCCTTTAAGCTGAAAATAGATATTACGGATATTTAAACTATTAAATTGATGTGTATTATATTTGATAGTGTTTCATGAAGACAGTTCATGAGGAATGATTTGTTTGTAATGATCAATAGAAAATTACATTTAGATCTACATTAATTTCAGGATTTTAAAAAGGAAAAATTATTTTCAGATTAATTGGTTATTTGATTTCAGAAAATTGTGCATGTTCTTTAAAAAATGAGGAGAAGAAAGACAAAGCCTAGAAGAAAAGAATAGAGACATAATTATGAATGACGAGACACTGAAAACTGTTTGCTTCTACAGAATTTACACAATGAAATTTGTTTCAATATTTGCTAAAGCTTCAGACTTTAGGATGCAGTTTTACTGGGGGTGTTGTACAATATAATACTCTAACACAAGTGTGCAAACACCTCCACCTCTTATTGTCTTCCATGGCTTGATACCGCTCAATGGGGAAGCTTGTTCACTTTTGGTGAACTGTGTACTGAATTCTATGTGTACAAACACTCTCGATGCGACTAGAATGAATGAATGGCTGCAGAGTGAGGAAGTCTGATAGGGAAACTGTCACTTTGTGTTTGTTTACTCACTCTTTCTCTATTTCTCCTGCCTGTGGGTGTTTCATTTTCTTGGCTTTGTCCAAATCCAGGAAAAGGTCCTTGAGGAGCCCTTCGGCCTCAGCCAAACAATCCGAATTTTCCTTCTGGTGTTTAAATGGAATGTTCTTCTTGTCATTTTCTGCATCCTGAAAGAGAAACCAAGGCAGAAATAACGTTGATCATCAGTCTTTGGATACAGATTTATTGATTGTGCTGAGAAATAGATGATGGGAAAGAACGAGCGAGATAAAATGTCGACTCACAATGACCATCAGGTCTTCAGCTCTCAGCACGTCTTTTTCCACAGTGTCAGCATTCTTCTGCATGCGGGCGATCAATAAGGTCAGATCATTCACCTGCGACCTGTAGGAATCAGGGTCAAAAGTCATGGTTCATCCTGTGGTAATCAACCAGCAATAATATATATTTATTGTATATATCGTAAATAGTAGTCAGAGTTCTCGTTGTAATATTACAAA